>CAWUFW010019129.1:0-197021 GCA_963921515.1 Calotriton arnoldi | reverse complement strand
GTCCGGGCTGCAATGTTGGTTGTTGTCTATGTGTGTTCTTTGTGGGTGACCTTGGCTTCTTCATTGGTGTGTGACTGTGGCTGGGATCCCATTGGTTGGTGTGGTATCGCCGTCATGTCCATGTACAGCGTAGTGTGCAGTGTGTCAGACATTCAGGAGTCTTGTTGAGTGGCCATGTGTGATGTGTTTCTGCACCTTGGTTCCCACCCACCACCCTGGAATGGTCATGGGTGCATGTGCAATGTCACCAGTGCATGTGTACTTCACTGCTGCACATTGTTGGAGGTCGAGGGGTGTGGTCTTGAGTGTGTGCAGATGGGAGTCGTTGCCCAGCTAGTCCCCTGCCTCCATGTTGGCCTTGGCTTACTGGCCATGCTGATTGATTTGTGCTTGTGTAGGTGTGATGGTAGTTTGTTGCTCAGGACACCTGACTGTGGTTCACAGTGTGAACGACATTTAGCTTTGTCATCACAGTGGGATTTTTATTCAGCCCAGGGTCACCACATTGTGGGGGCCCTGGGGGTGGTGCTGTGGTGTGTCTGTGTCTTGCTGTGTCAGTTGTTGTTCCTACGTGCCTGTGTGACATGTGTGTTTTGTGCTCCCTCTCATCTGACAATGCCTGCTTGCCCACATAGGGGATTTGGATCCATGAGTTACCTTAGTGTGGCAGTGTATGCACATCTGTATGATTGGTATTCAGCTCTCCTCATGTGTTGTGTGGTTGCCTGGGGACACTGGCACCCCCACCCCTCACCTGCTGTGTATGATGACAGTGTTGGTCTGCCTGTTTGTGTTTGTGCATCTGCACCACTGCATTGGCATATCTTGGGTGTGCCATTGGCTGTATGTTGTTTGGTGTGTTTCCCCTGCTGTCCCTGGGACTCCTAGGTCATCGGTCAGCACAGTGATCATGGTTTGTGTGTCCCATTGCTGCCATGGTATGGTATCTGTTCACCTCACATCTGCTGTCTCCACAGGATATCTGCATTTGTGTGCCCATTGGTGCAAATATGTGGTTCTGCATTCTGATGGTCACTTCTGTCATTGTGTCATTGATGAATGTTGACGGTGTCAGCCCCCATGGGTGTTGTTTGTCTGCACATGGCCAAAGGAATGTCTCATTTGCACTGCAGTATTTGGCTCACCCAATTTATGTTGCAATGGGACACATACACTACTTTGCCACAGATGAGTTTTTGGTTCTGTGACCAGGAATGATCCATGCAGTTTGGCAGTTGCAGCTCTTTCTTTGTCAACACTTACCTTTTGGTCACTGTGATGATGGGGTGTAGACCCCATTGCCACAATGGTCAAAATGTGCTTCAGCTATGGACCCCACACTTGCCTTTTGGTCACTGTGATGATGGGGGTTTAGGCCCCATTGCCACAATGGTCATGGGCTGCTTGCATTGTGGGTGCCACACACATATATGTGTGGCACATGTGCTAGGGGTCACATTGTATGTTCAAAGTCATGTTCGGTGTTGTAGGCATTTGACACAGCCTACACACGCTTGTCATGGTGGTGGGGGATGTCTTTATCTTGCATTCCCTAGGTTGTGGTGTGCTTGTTGTGTCATGCATTGTCCATCCTATGAGTGGGGTTGGTAGTAGTGGTAGGCATCAAGCCCCCTGGCTAAGGGTGGTAGTAGTGGTAGGCATCCTGCCCCCTGGCTAAGGGTGGTAGTAGTGGTAGGCATCCAGCCCCCTGGCTAAGGGTGGTAGTAGTGGTGGGCATCAAGCCCCCCTGGCTAAGGGTGGTAGTAGTGGTAGGCATCCTGCTCCCCTGGCTAAGGGTGGTAGTAGTGGTAGGCATCCTGCCCCCCTGGCTAAGGGTGGTAGTAGTGGTAGGCATCCTGCCCCCCTGGCTAAGGGTGGTAGTAGTGGTAGGCATCCAGCCCCCTGGCTAAGGGTGGTAGTAGTGGTGGGCATCAAGCCCCCTGGCTAAGGGTGGTAGTAGTGGTAGGCATCCTGCCCCCCTGGCTAAGGGTGGTAGTAGTGGTAGGCATCCTGCCCCCCTGGCTAAGGGTGGTAGTAGTGGTAGGCATCCTGCCCCCCTGGCTAAGGGTGGTAGTAGTGGTAGGCATCCTGCCCCCCTGGCTAACGGTGGTAGTAGTGGTAGGCATCCAGCCCCCCTGGCTAAGGGTGGTAGTAGTGGTAGGCATCCAGCCCCCCTGGCTAAGGGTGGTAGTAGTGGTAGGCATCAAGCCCCCTGGCTAAGGGTGGTAGTAGTGGTAGGCATCCAGCCCCCTGGCTAAGGGTGGTAGTAGTGGTGGGCATCAAGCCCCCTGGCTAAGGGTGGTAGTAGTGGTAGGCATCCTGCCCCCCTGGCTAAGGGTGGTAGTAGTGGTAGGCATCCTGCCCCCCTGGCTAAGGGTGGTAGTAGTGGTAGGCATCAAGCCCCCTGGCTAAGGGTGGTAGTAGTGGTAGGCATCCAGCCCCCTGGCTAAGGGTGGTAGTAGTGGTGGGCATCAAGCCCCCTGGCTAAGGGTGGTAGTAGTGGTAGGCATCCTGCCCCCTGGCTAAGGGTGGTAGTAGTGGTAGGCATCCTGCCACCCCTGGCTAAGGGTGGTAGTAGTGGTAGGCATCCTGCCCCCCTGGCTAAGGGTGGTAGTAGTGGTAGGCATCCTGCCCCCTGGCTAAGGGTGGTAGTAGTGGTAGGCATCCAGCCCCCTGGCTAAGGGTGGTAGTAGTGGTAGGCATCCAGCCCCCTGGCTAAGGGTGGTAGTAGTGGTAGGCATCAAGCCCCCTGGCTAAGGATGGTAGTAGTGGTAGGCATCCAGCCCCCTGGCTAAGGGTGGTAGTAGTGGTAGGCATCCAGCCCCCTGGCTAAGGGTGGTAGTAGTGGTGGGCATCAAGCCCCCTGGCTAAGGGTGGTAGTAGTGGTAGGCATCCTGCCCCCCTGGCTAAGGGTGGTAGTAGTGGTAGGCATCCTGCCCCCCGGCTAAGGGTGGTAGTAGTGGTAGGCATCAAGCCCCCTGGCTAAGGGTGGTAGTAGTGGTAGGCATCCTGCCCCCTGGCTAAGGGTGGTAGTAGTGGTAGGCATCCTGCCCCCTGGCTAAGGGTGGTAGTAGTGGTAGGGATCCTGCCCCCCTGGCTAAGGGTGGTAGTAGTGGTAGGCATCCAGCCCCCTGGCTAAGGGTGGTAGTAGTGGTAGGCATCCAGCCCCCTGGCTAAGGGTGGTAGTAGTGGTGAGGCATCAAGCCCCCATGGCTAAGGGTGGTAGTAGTGGTAGGCATCCAGCCCCCTGGCTAAGGGTGGTAGTAGTGGTAGGCATCAAGCCCCCTGGCTAAGGGTGGTAGTAGTGGTAGGCATCCAGCCCCCTGGCTAAGGGTGGTAGTAGTGGTGGGCATCAAGCCCCCTGGCTAAGGGTGGTAGTAGTGGTAGGCATCCAGCCCCCTGGCTAAGGGTGGTAGTAGTGGTGGGCATCAAGCCCCCCTGGCTAAGGGTGGTAGTAGTGGTAGGCATCCTGCCCCCCTGGCTAAGGGTGGTAGTAGTGGTAGGCATCCTGCCCCCCTGGCTAAGGGTGGTAGTAGTGGTAGGCATCCTGCCCCCTGGCTAAGGGTGGTAGTAGTGGTAGGCATCCTGCCCCCCTGGCTAAGGGTGGTAGTAGTGGTAGGCATCCTGCCCCCTGGCTAAGGGTGGTAGTAGTGGTAGGCATCCTGCCCCCCTGGCTAAGGGTGGTAGTAGTGGTAGGCATCCTGCCCCCTGGCTAAGGGTGGTAGTAGTGGTAGGCATAAAGCCCCCTGGCTAAGGGTGGTAGTAGTGGTAGGCATCAAGCCCCCCTGGCTAAGGGTGGTAGTAGTGGTAGGCATCCTGCCCCCTGGCTAAGGGTGGTAGTAGTGGTAGGCATCCTGCCCCCTGGCTAAGGGTGGTAGTAGTGGTAGGCATCCTGCCCCCCTGGCTAAGGGTGGTAGTAGTGGTAGGCATCCTGCCCCCTGGCTAAGGGTGGTAGTAGTGGTAGGCATCCAGCCCCCTGGCTAAGGGTGGTAGTAGTGGTAGGCATCCAGCCCCCTGGCTAAGGGTGGTAGTAGTGGTGGGCATCAAGCCCCCTGGCTAAGGGTGGTAGTAGTGGTAGGCATCCTGCCCCCCTGGCTAAGGGTGGTAGTAGTGGTAGGCATCCTGCCCCCCTGGCTAAGGGTGGTAGTAGTGGTAGGCATCCAGCCCCCTGGCTAAGGGTGGTAGTAGTGGTAGGCATCCTGCCCCCTGGCTAAGGGTGGTAGTAGTGGTAGGCATCAAGCCCCCCTGGCTAAGGGTGGTAGTAGTGGTAGGCATCCAGCCCCCTGGCTAAGGGTGGTAGTAGTGGTAGGCATCCAGCCCCCCTGGGTAGGGGTGGTGGTGCGCATTCAGGCCCCTGTGTGCATATGTGGCATTGGTGATGGGCATCCCGCCCCTATGGTGCTGCTGTTGCTGGTGTAAGTATATTCAGCATCCCCGTGTGTGTGTGTGATGTGTCGTGTACGTGTTGTATGTGTTTTGTGGTTGGTGTCTGGCTTACCTTCTGCGCCGTACGCGTCCGTGCCTGTTCCGGTAGTAGATGTTGAATATTGGTATGATCGGGACGAAGGGATTCATGGTTGGTTCGTGTCGTTCGTCCTTCTCATTGCTTCGCGTCGTCCTCGTCACTTCGCCTCGTCCTCGTCGGTGCCGTGTTCGTCTCGTAGCCGTGGATCGTGTTGTGGCGCGAATCGGAGCTTATGTGCGCCTCTCCCGGATGCTTTGACGTGCCGTGCGTAGCGACGGGTTCGGCGCGTACGGGAAGCGCATCGTACTTGTCCGGCCGGACGGGCCTGCATTTTTCCTTCCGTGCGACTCGATTCGGCGTTTCCGGATTCGCCTCGGTCGGAGAACAGGACCTGGTTTGGGTGAGTACGGCTCGGCCGGATTTTTGCTGTTGTGCGCATCGTACTTGCTCGTTCGGTGTACTGTACGGATCGGTCGGGGGATCAGGCTTTCGCATGGCTTTTTTCCCGACCGAATGGTGTTGGGTACGCCTCCGACCGAGATCGGAATCGGCCCCATAGTAGAATAAAAAAAAACCTGCTTATTGATGCAAATTTGAAGTTTACATAATGATTTGGTTAGAGACCAATTGGTCATGCATGCAAGCAATCCTGCCATTCAGAAATGCTTATGGGTTAATGAGGATTCCCCACTTGACCACGTTTGAGCTATTGTGCATAAAGCACAAATCTCTGGCAGATGCGCAAATGTATTGAAGCAAGGGAACATGGAGAGTGACTCAGTGAACATAGTGACAAATTGCATGCATGACAAAAATTATAATGGTTATCATAGAGCGAAACTGACAATGAAAGGAAAGAATAGGTGTTTTCTTTGCAATGGTAAGGAACATTTAGCAAATAGTAAAAGCTGTCCTGCACTTAAAAATGTATCAACTGTGTTTCACAGGTCATTATGCCAAAGTTTGCAGGACAAAGAATAATGGTGTGAAATGTTTGTATGAGGAAGTTAACAGTTCAGAAGAGAATGAGTTAGAGCAGAGGTCTTCAAACTTTTGGATGCCGAGACCCCCCTGTCAACATTTTGAGGCGTAAGGACCCCCTCCTGACAAAAATTTCTAAACCTGTAGGCAGGGCTACTGGAATTATGAGGCAGGTGAGGACCAAATTACGTGACAGGCTTGACTAAATTGTGTGGGAAGAAAAGGTAAATGATGTTATGTGATGCCGCGTACACAGTAACACTGAGGAAAGATTTCACCCCATCAGTACCAGTGTATAACCAAAATACAGCAATTAACATCAGAAAGATTTCTAGTCAACCTTTGTGAAGGGCCTTCCACTCCGCAGGAATACGTGCTGCCACATTAGAAGCTCACTTGGCCCTGGCCGGGAGAAGCAGGGGTCCCTTAAAACCCTGGCGGTTTTGTGCAGAGTTAAGCAGTTTACCCATGCAGCTTTCCTCTCACCCCCTCCCTTCCATCCCTCTGTCCTCTCCTAACCCGGGATCCCTCTCTCACTTTGCAGGCCATTTTCTTTCACCCCTTTTACAACTTCTGAACTCTCCCCATTCAACCTCTCACTTCACCTTTAACACTCCCAGCCAGGGCTGGTCCTAACACTGGTCGCACATGGTGCAACAGTCTTTGGTGCCCCACCCCGTTTCCTCCTTCTCCATGAATTCCTTCACTGCCACTCACCAACAATTCACCTCATCTCTCTATAGCACCTTTTTGACAAACATTTCATTTTTTTATAGCGCTACTCATAGTTTACTCACACTCATTTCTGTGATCTGCATGGTACATATTCTTTGTAGCAGGAACGTTAACCCTCTGCACTGTGTGGGTGACAAGAGTGCCCATGTGTGTGCACGGTGAGCGATGCAACAGTGTGAGAGTAGGGTAAGAGGAGTGACTGCAGGGTGAGTGAGGTGGCTTATGAATTTAGGTGCGGATGCAAGTTCAGAATGGGACGAATGAGTGTATGATTACTGATGGGCTTGTTTGAGTGAGTTGCATATTGAGCAGTGAGGGGGACAGGTGAGTGAAGTGTCACATGAGTGCAGGATGAGTAGTGTACTCGTGTGACTGCAGGGTGAGGTATAGGATGAACAGCGCAAGTGCATTGTGAGTGCAGAGTGATCACTGTGAGTGCAGGGTGAGCGGGTGAATGGTGTGAGTGCATTGTGATCGCTGTGAATGCAGGGTGAGCGTGAAAGTGAAGGGCGAGAATGACGAGTGAGTTGTCTGAATGCAGAGTGCATTCCCAGACACTTGAAGTAACTCAGCATGTTATTGACGGTGGCGTAGGGTTTAAGATCTAAGTTAAACTATTGCTATTATGGCATTAATCAGGGATCGAGGAAATAAATAATGTGCTGATCCTGCAACAAACTTCCAGTCCTATGGTTAGGGTTGCCAGCAGATTATTTTGATGGCCCAGTCGGTACAAAAATAAGCAGTCACCTAAAGCTGTATTTTAAGCACTTATCTGTGCATACTTCGAACTGCAAATATAAATAGAAAGCACTTTTAATTGTGTTCTAGGGCTGCCTCAATGATCCATGACTGATAATTAAAGAGAACAAAGACAGAAAAGTCACATAACCAATGCATACATACTTTTTATTTATAAGTCTATTTAGTGTCAAGAGGAGGTCTTTGCAGGCTCTTTAAACAAAACACGGCAGGCATTTTTCTTTTGGCAACCCTACTTTATATTCCTTTTCATGAAAAGCATTCTCACACTGCAGCAGTAAATGTAAAATACAAATGTAAGGAATAGGCAGAGTGGGGGCCCAGGGGGTACTGGAACCAGGAAAAAAACTAAGCCTCTGTAACCAGTTTACAAAGGCATGTAAATATGCAAATGGTCTTTAAAGACCTGTGAAAAACTCGGGCGTGCCGGAGATAAGACTCCAGACACTGCCCAGCCGAGCCCCCAGCAGCTCGAGTTGCACTGCAGCAGCCCCGGCTGAGACGCAGGACGGGGGAAGAGAGGGGGCTGAAGCCCTTGGGCCTCGGCAGAAGTGTGACTGGGAAGGCGCGACCCCCTTTGCATCGCTCCACGGCCCCCCTGGGGGTCGCGCCCCACAGTTTGAAGACCCCTGAGTTAGAGTGAAACTGGCAAAACTAACAATGTGATGAGTTTACATAACAATTTGGAGGCACGTTTACAAAACTTTCACACAACGCAGGGCAGCAAGCAGAGTTGCAGCGCTACGTTGCGTGAAAGGAAGAGAGCAGAATGCTCTGTATTTATAAAGATATGGAACATTTCTGCTCTCTCCCAGACCTGGTGCACTGTATGCTGATTAGCCCCAACAAAGGCACCCTTACATCATAGTGCAAGGGTGCCTTTGTTACAGGCAGGATTGTTTTTGTGCAGGAAGGAGCACGTTCCTGCACAAAAACAAACCTTAGAGGCATTTTCCTCTTTCTGTATGTGCTGCAGCATACGTGGAAAGAGGAAATAATGAGGAGAAATAAAGATAATTCTCCTTGTTACGCTTCACTTGGGAAGGCGTAGCATTTTGACGCATTCCTCCGGATCACGTGACACGTTGGTCTCTTTTTACTCACGCCCTTTTCAGGGCGGAGCGTAGCAGGGCAAACCCCCGGTTGGTCAGGCCCCCAACCGCCCGAAGGACTAACGGTGCGCCGTCGCGGTTTTCCAGGAACCTGCCCTGAGGCTCCTGGTCTTTGGCTCTGGCACCCCTACTGTGCCGCGCAGAGGTACCCTTACTGTACCCGTGGGTGGCGCAGGCAAGTTTCACCCAGCCGAAACAAAGCAGGGCACCCTGGGTCTGATGCACAATAGACATACATTCGCAAGCCAGAGTGACACCATTCAATTGGCACCGTAGTTTATCGCCAAAATTGCCTGCGCTGATGTCTGGTCGATGCAACTAATGATGGGCATGCTGCTTAAATTAAACTATAATCACCCGCCCTTTAGCCATGGCAGCCTGACGGGTGTGGGGAGTTGTCACCTTTCAAGTGCGCTGGGTTTTAGAAAGTTGGGGAAACACAAGGGGCAATAACGTAGTAAGGAACATGAGACATTCCCAGATCCTAGAAAGGGCAGGTAGCAGGACGTACTGTTCGCCCCCTGTTCCCACGGACTGGTCTGCCCCCCTGGTACAGATTAGCAGAAGTTTGGGACAGCCAGACCTCACCTAGAGGTGCCTGACTTAAGTCTGAGGGACCAGTCCAATGTGTCGCATTTACTGAACGTCTAAAATGTTCTAGTATCTCGCAAGCTGTGGTGCCCGCAGAGTTTGGGGCAGGTTAGCATCCCCACCTTGCATTCAGCATTCCAACAGCCTAATAGTTGATAGAACATGGGAAACACCTTCCCAAATCTGGCACCGGAACACAAGGTTAGTCAGGGCCAACGTGTCTGTTGGGCGACTCGTGCAGGCGAAGGCTCACTACACTTCTTGCACAGTCCCATCATTCCGGAATTGAAGCATTGCCTTAGGTATCCCTGGGCATATAGGAAGGCCAGACAAGCAGCCAGGGGGTTACAGAGCAGGTGCACACTGCTCTTAGCATAGTATGTCAGGCTGCATCACCTCACCTGGGAAGCAAGCACTTCTTTGAGTGCTGGGTTGGACCCAGACAGGACATCAAGTAATAATTGAGATATGCTAACTGCCGGTGAAGATCATTTTATCGGGGAGCAATTGAGCACTGCAGGTGGCCATTCCTTGCTTGCGATAGATGATAGCTTAGGTCCCCGATAGTACTCACATACTGGTACGGTGGCTACCAGGCCATTGCATCCCAGGTTGGGGGGTCAACCCTGTTAAATCCTAGGGTGGATTAGGAGGGTACGGGACTGGTGCTTAGGAAACCATGACGGAGCAGGGGAGATGCTGGCAGTAGGCCCAGCACTTCACCTGTTCCTCCCACCAGTGGTATTAAAAGTAACCCCAATTTTCACCATGTGAACTACACGTAGGAAGGCTTGGGATACAATTTCACCGGTCCGCTGAGCTACAGCGGGCCGTTACGTTTAAGGGAAAACTACAGCAGAGACTGGTAGGGGAGGTCCCCCAACACATCCTGGCCATCCACTTTGCTCTTCACAACGACTGAACAGTTGGGAGTCCAATTACCTGTGCATAGTTCATTCAGACACGCAGTACCATTTCAATTAAACAATCGCTGTAGTTACAAGTTGCAAGCGTGAGATTCCCCCAAGGTCAACTGGTCACATTATCAGCAATAAAGCTGCCTGGGAAGTCTGGGTGCAGCCACCACAGATCAAACTGACCAGCCAACAGTCTGGCAGGAAAGGAGGGATGTTGAATTGATTGCCCACTTAGCAATATGACTATTGCACAGGGGGATGGAGGGTGATTCCAGGGACACGGGTGGTGTGGCGGCAACGCTAGACGGTCAGCTTATGCTGGGTAGGAGGTTCCGTATCACCAATCAGAAGGGTGCCAAGTGAATAAACCCAGTAAATAGGTTTAATATATGTGCCTCTGGCCTTACAGCTGTGTGGAGCCTGTCTCATTTAGAGGTACACCCAGGTGAAAATTGTGCACTTAAGGTTCGCATGACCAATGCGGTTTGTGGTATCTCCTAGCGGATCCACTGAAGGTGTACTGCAGCTAAACAGGGAACTGGGAATCTTGGTTTCCGACACTTTGGCAGGTTTAAAGCATCCAGGGTCGGAGATGGACAGTAGGTACTGTGCATCTGTGATCCGGCGGCAGTTAAGCAAGCGGGGTGCGCTGCGTAAGTTGTAATTGCACGAAAGGGTGAGGTGTCTCCAATAGTTGGCACAAGACATATATTGTTTCAAACCAGCTTTGACACAATTAAGGTGTTCACCAGGGTTTAGCAATCAAAGGGGTTTGTGCAACCGTCTGGTCAACGGGGCGAAGTAAGTGCACCCCAGAACCAAGGGTTTAAATTAAAATTTAACGGAGCAGATAATTTTCCACCGATGGGGTTGCCCAAGGGTGGGCAGTGTGAACGCCCCTGCCCCCCCTATTTGGGAATATTCTAGGATGGGGTAAAGTAGGACTTAGTCAATCCCTAATGTTAGGCACCATATCGCAAACAGTGCGCACTGTATTAAATCAGACAGATTCTCTTAGCTGGTATGCCTGGGGGTTTCACCACAGAGGGAGCTGAGCTGGCGGAATTCCCATAAGAAATAAGGGCAGGAGGGCACCCTTGCTCATTGTCACATACTTCTAGTTATGAACATTCCTGTGCGTCATGATTTAGAAAGCAAAGGGACTGTGCAAATGTTAAGCATAATCCTCCTCGCCCTAATAGCCAAAGTAGGTAGGCGGGGGTGGGAGCGGTTACCTAACAAGTGGGCTGCTGTCCCATAGATGGGGGACACAGGTGTTCAGGCACACACGGTGCTAGGACGGCAGCTAGGTGAGATCAGCAAATAGATGGGGCAATGTGAGCCATGGTGTCTGAAATCGTCCCACACAGAGTTGGCACAGGGCCCGGTCATGTGAGGCAGTGGAACTTTCCCGCAGGAGGGTGAATAGTTCTTGGCACAGGTTCACAGGCCAGGAGGACCTTTGGTTTCATCAGACACTAGCTGATCCAGGCTAACGTCAAGGGCTATTGTGGTATAGATGGGGTTCATCTATCACCAGTAGGGAGGGATCTCTTCCCTTAGATTTGCAGGAGGCCTGGAAATGAGAGGTTGCAGGTGAGAAATGAGCTGTTTTGGTGAGATCAGCAACTACATGGGTCAATGTGAGCTCTGGTGGTCTGAGATGATCCCCCGCAGGGGTGGCACGGAGCTAAGTCAGAGGAGGCCGTTGAACATCCCTGTAAGAGTGAACAGTTCATGGCGTAAGTTCGCAGACCAGAGGGGTCTGGGTTTCATCAGACACGAGCTGATTCAGGTGAATGTTAAAGGCTACTTTGATAAAGATGGGGTCCATTGTCACCATTGCCATCCCGGCGTACGCCTAAGGTTAGGTTGACAAACATGGGGTGCATTTGTCACAGGTGGGCATGGACACGTTCCACTGGACATGCAGGAGGACCTAGAAAGCAGGTTGCAGGTCAGAAATGAGCTGTTTTGGTGGGGGGGCTCTGGCGGCGACGGGGGCCGCCTCCAGAGCTGTGGCGGAGTACAGGGCGATCTGGAAGCAGACGGGTACAGTAAGGGTACCTCTGCGGCAGACGGGTACAGTAAGGGTACCTCTGCGCGGCACAGTAGGGGTGCCAGAGTCAAAGACCAGGAGCCTCAGGGCAGGTTCCTGGAAAACCGCGACGGCGCCCCGTTAGTCCTTCGGGCGGTTGGGGGCCTGACCAACCGGGGTTTGCCCTGCTACGCTCCGCTCTGAAAAGGGCGTGAGTAATAAGAGACCAACGTGTCACGTCATCTGGAGGAGGATCACCAAAAGGTGTAGCACTGACTGGGTGTCCCACAGTGCTGGCTCATCAGGCGGGCGGGGGAAGCATAGGTTGGTACAGCTGCCTGCCCTTGGATCGCCCGTAAGATAACCCACCATATTGCATACTTTTGTATGGAATAAACCTGCAGCAATATTTTCCCATAACAAAAGTTGCCTTGTGTATTTATTTATTCATGCATGCTCAGACTGGGGGTGGGGGAAGTTGCCGATAATGGCACTATGCGGCTGTCCGCGGCCCCCGCAGGGGGCCATTCCACAAGGGTGGCCCTTTAGTGCCATTTGGGCACCAGCTTACCCCTCTCTAGTGGTTGGGCTCCTGTAGGAGTCCGCTTGCCGGGGCGCCATATGGGCGTCACATCCAGTGCGCCGAGGTGGGGGGAGGGTATATATGCCTCCCCCGCCTCTCCTGGTTTCCTCTGTTGCACCAGCCACGCCGTCTCCCACCCCACCTCTTACCCGGCGGACAGGCTGGTGGACAAGGTACTCAGAATGTTTTAATGTTTTCTTTTGTGTTGCAGGCGGAGTTACAGGGCGATCTGGAAGCAGACGGGTACAGTAAGGGTACCTCTGCGGCAGAAGGGTACAGTAAGGGTACCTCTGCGCGGCACAGTAGGGGTGCCAGACCCAAAGACCAGGAGCCTCAGGGCAGGTTCCTGGAAAACCGCGACGGCGCCCCGTTAGTCCTTCGGGCGGTTGGGGGCCTGACCAACCAGGGGTTTGCCCTGCTACTCTCCGCCCTGAAAAGGGCGTGAGTAATAAGAGACCAACGTGTCACGTGATCCGGAGGAGGATCACCAAAAGGTGTAGCACTGACTGGGTGTCCCACAGTGCTGGCTCATCAGGCGGGCCGGGGCAGCATAGGTTGGTACAGCTGCCTGCCCTTGGATCGCCCGTAAGATAACCCACCATATTGCATACTTTTGTATGGAATAAACCTGCAGCAATATTTTCCCATAACAAAAGCTGTCTTGTGTATTTATTTATTCATGCATGCTCAGACTGGGGGTGGGGGAAGTTGACGATAATGGCACTAATTCTCCTTGAAACGCTTCACTTGGGAAGGCGTAGCATTTTGACGCATTCCCAGGTTTACAAGTCTTTGTAAACTGGAATGCACCAAAATCCATTTGTGGATGCATGGAAACGCGCATGCCTCACAGATAGAATGCCTCCCAAGTTGAAATGTAATGTAAAGCAGTGCAAGCAGCTGCCTTGCGTTACATTTCTTTACATCACCACGCAATTCCACGCAACTCAGGCCTTGCGTGACTTTGTAAATATTACTGAAGCCTTTGTGTTGTCCTTGCGTTGCCTTGCGTGATCCAAGGGCAATATACAACCTTCACAAATATGGGCCTTATTTCTGAATGTAAATGATTACATGAAAAAATTAACCTGAATGTAATATGAAAATTTGTTGGGTTCCGGAAAAAAATTATTCAGATTCCGTTTCACCTTACACCATCGTGAATGAGGAAATGTGGAAAGAAAAATTTATCAACAAAACTGGCACAAAGCTTTTAGAACCGGACATACATCCAGAATGTTACAGTAGAGAGAAAATAGACATGTTAGGATATATATGGCTAACATTCAGATTTAAAAACAGATTCACCAGAGGAAATCTCTACGTAGCAAGAAAAGGACCCCTCCAGCGTTAGGTTGGCTCGACCAAGGAAATCTACACTTTTAATCTTCATCCAAATAGTTAAGAAAAAGATTTATTGCCTGATTACGAGTTTGGCGGATGGGATACTACATCACAAACTTGACGGATATCCCAACCGCCATATTACAAGTTCCATTGGATATAAAGGAATTGCAATTTGGAGGACGGTAACTAAAGCTAAAACAACCAGTAATATTAAACTATACAAAACTATAACCAATAAAATAGCTTAACCAATTAAACAAACAATATAAATGCCACATTAATTTAACAAAAAAATAGCTCAGAAAATGCCAAACATTTGAAGGAGAGGAAACTCTGCCAGATTTTCCCTGCAAAAGAGAAGCCTGCAGCATATACAACCATGCATCCACTTCTCCAAGTAACTACTTTATTTAAAATAAGAACTTACATAATTTTAACTTTAAGAAACCATTCTGATTAAACAATTACTAACAGTTTTTGACTTTTATCTTTTACTACATATTATTCAACCCTCTACTAAACTTCGACAAGCACACATCAAAGACCATAAAAATAAGTTAGCATATCTAAAAAACTGCTTTAAACGTACTAAAACACCAACAGTTAAAACTCCGAATAACCTAAACATTCTTAAACATCAAAAATATAATATATGTAATAAAAAAACTACATTTTCTCTACCAACAGAAAAAAGTACCTATTTCAAGAAGAAGTTTGCTGAAGAAAAAGGTTCCACAAAGGCAAAACTTTGCTAAATAGGATACAAGTAAGTTTTCAAAAAACGAAAATGTCTATTTAACTGTATATTTCTATAAAACATTTATTAATAACTATATTCATGTTAGTACAGTAAATAAAGACATAGGGCCTCATTATGATGTTGGTCAGATCACAACCGACAGTCCATCGGTTGCAGTCCGACCGACATCTGGTGCCGCAGTCCGACTGCCGCATTATGATCTGCGGCAGTCGGAGGCAGCGGGGGGAGTTGTTTTTTTTTAGCAAGTGTTTATTAGGTTTTATTCAAATGAAAAAAAAGCTGTTACAAACAGCACAGCAGGCAGAGATCTGCAACGACAAGCAGGTCATGCATAGAGTATATATCAAGTAATATCGGCGGTATCCATGTAGTTGCTATCAATTTATCAATAATAGACACAAGCATTATATTCAGAACAATATAACAATAAGAATAAGAGAAAGAAAATGTGCTCTTGAGACTATGTGGAGGCAATAGAAGGTCCAGCCCTAAAGAAGGGGGGGAAAGGATGGGAGGGTATCCCAGATAAGCACCCTCTGAGTTGCAGGACACATACTGCTTGTGTATATGTCATCTGGTGGGGAGAGGGGGTAGAGGAGCCCACCTCTGGTTGACGCAAGGGGAGGGGGTAGCGCAATTCATACATGGGAGGGCAATCATGAGTGCTGGACAGTTTCAAGTGGAGACCCAGTGATCATGTGCTCATTAGGTCAATGAAATGTGGGTTCAGTGTGGGCGCGTATCGTTCTTAGCTTCCACATAAAGGGGCCGTTTACGATCCTGTTCGTAAGGGCTCCGAATCGGATTCGGGTTTGGCGAATCCGATTCGGAACCCTTGTTGCCGACTGAATCGTACACAGTTCCCAACGACCGATTACAATGCATTCGGATAGGTCGAGTCTTTCAGAGCCGAATCGTGGATCTCTATGTACTCGTTTGCTGACCGAGCGATTATGATGACCGATTCGGACAGCCATTTCGAATTGGTTTATCCGTAATTAATCTGCTGCTGGAATCTGTCTTTGGGGGCCCGTCGCAGGCCCCCCTTCACCGGGGCCCTCCGAATCGGGCCCGTGGGGGTACCCAAGGTACCCCCTTTCCAACCATGCACAGTGTGGCAGGCACCATGGGGTGCCTGCCACAGGGTACAAGGTTTTCTCCAGCCACCCCTTACTTCAATGGGAGCTTATGTTCTCCTTCGGAACACAGGCTCCCATTGAAGTCAACGGGAGTCCGACCGAATCCTATCCGGAAGCATCCGGATACATCAAAATTGCTCGTTCGGACTCACCGTATCCGAGTCGTACGGAAAGCATTCCAGGACCGATTCGGTAGGAATGTTTTCTGGACGGGATCGTAATCAGCCCCTAAGTAGAAAGGTCTCCCAGCATTCGCTGCCAGCGCACGGAATCCTGCGTCCTCTGAGTTCCCAAAGAGTATGAGCCTCTGCATGTGTCCATGCCAAGAGGTCGCGTATTCACCGTTGGTGGTCCGGCGGTGCGGGGGACTTCCAGGCCATGGCCACCTGTCGTTTAGACAGAACGAATACAAGGTCGATGAATCTGTTTGTGTTTGTCTCCCTTTCAGTGGGGGTGCAGACCCAGCAGGCAGGAGGAAGGCATAGGAGGGAGGGTGTGTGTTGTCAAGTCCATCACCATCGCAATTGTCATATGCCACGCCGGTTGCAATATTGGGCATTCCTATACCATATGATAAAATCCCGCTTCCTGCAGGCCACAGCGAGGGCAGACAGGGGCAAGCATCGGGAACATACGTTTAATACGTGGAGGGGCTAGGTGGGTTTGGTGAATGTGATTAAATTGTGTGAACCTAAACCTGGTGTTGCGGGACACACCCTTAACCAGCTGGAGAGCCCGAGACCAGGCCCCATTCATCAAAGGTTGCTGCAGCACTGCATCCCATCTGGCACGCGTACTTGTTGCGTGGTTTGGCGGAGCCATGTGCAACAACGTGTAGAGGGTAGTAATGGCATGTCGTGTGCCTCTGGAGGATAATAATGCATGGAGCACCGCGGTGGTGGGTGGTTCCTCATCCCCACCGCCCCAAGCGGTTCTCATTGCATGTTGTATGTGGCAGTAGGCTAGTAATTGACCAGCAGGTACTCCGTATCTGTCCTCGACATCCTGGAATGACATACCGACACCATCCAGATAGAGTTCTCCCACTTGCTCGATGCCCACCTCCCTCCAGAAGTCCCTACCAGACCGGCGGAGCATACCGCTTAGTGGCGGCAAGTCCCCGACAGCAATCACCGGCGAGTATGGAAGAACGGGCCCCCCCCAAGTGTATGTATTTTTGCCAGCAGCTGCGGGCCACCGCCATCCGAGAAGTTTCCTGCCAGGGGCAGATGGTGGGGTCTGATAGCCATGTATAAGGCTCTGTACCTTTGAGCATGCCCAAAGTAAGGGTAGCTCCAGGCAGGTATCAGTGCACAGCCAAGCCATTGGACACTGTAGTTGCACTGCCGCGCAGTACAGCTCAAAATTAGGGACCCGAGTATGCCCTCTGAAATAGGTTGCTGGATCGTGATCAGAGCTACGCGACGACGGTGGGCACTCATTTCAATTCAAGGAGCATGCCGATAAGCATCTGGAAGAAGCTCCGCAAGAGTACAACCGGCAGGGCCGCAAAAAAATACAATAATCTTGGCAGCACCAACATCTTAGAGATGGCCACTCGCCCAGAGGGGAGAGGGGCAGTGAGCGGCAGAATGATCTAGAATTGCAGATAGAGCCAACTGGCTTATCAGGGTTGCCCTCTCTGAGGTCTTTCTGTGTGTGATAGATCTGCACCTGTTATGAGCCCCAATGTACCCCATATAGGCCTAGGTAGATCCACGACCATTTACCTACATTTGTCTTACCTTGCTCTACATAACGGTTCTGGCGCTGACCTTTTGCCTAGTTATGTGCCGAATAAATGTTGTGTAGTTTTCTTCTAAAACTAGCCTAATTTATAATGCATGAGGATTCTTAGTATCACAGCAGGATTACCATCTTCTGTATAATAACTCTCTAAACGAGTCACCGCTATCATTATCCGTGAATGACAGGCCCACAGTACCATTCTAGGTAGACCCCCTGAGGGCACCTTTTGTGTATATAAGCACCACATTGTTACTGTGCAAACCAGAGGAGAAGCTTCCATCCTGACACGAGAGATGCTGAAGTCCCTGCATGCAGACACTCTAGCACGCAGTGGTCTGACATCCCTCGCGGGGTGTCCAACTCGAGAGCAAGACGGGGTCTTTCATTCTCTCCCATCAGGTAATGGGATTGGCTCTTTCCTAGGAGGAATTTTGGCTATACACCTACATACATGCTTGGTACACTTAGGTACATTTAGTTAGGGATTGCATCTTAGGAGTACTCATGATTACTACCATGTATCTATATGCTTGCATATATTCACTGTTTTAGCACAATGGTAGAATTCTACCTTTTTTTACTCTGTTGGTGCTTATAATCATATATATCTGTTTCTGTCTAATAGTTGTTACAGCACACATATTTTATATTAGATTGACGCTGGTTCAATAAATGCTTATTGAAAACGTCCCCATCGTGTATTCTGTATGTCTCTCTGAGAACAATTGAGCTCGAGTGACTGAGCAAAAAGTACTGTACTGTTTCCACGATCCCTGAGGGGTCAGGGTTGCCATTTTCGATAGTTGCCAGAAACTATTTGTTCCTTGGTAAGGTTGTGGGGCTTATAGTGGCACTGTGAGCTAGCTGGTCTACAGACTAACGCATCCTTTGGGGGTGTCTGGAATCAGTCTGGACACCAATCCCTTAGTTTATGTTATCTAAACGTACAGATCCTATATAGATTTGTAGGAACTACACGACACACCCCCAGTTACTTAAAGGAGTCATAGCACCATTGAAGGCGCAAGCTCATAGTCTCAGCTCTGCGCAGCAATGGTCATGGTGCCAGCGGGAATAAACAGGGCTTTGCCCAATTGACTCGCAAGCCTGGCGCTTTCCCAAATGCTTCCAACAGCCACATGAGGTCGGGTAAGGCAGCCTCCATGTCACACAGATAAATCAAGGCATCATCTGCGTAGAGCGAGATGACACGGTAGGCCCCCAGGTCCAGAACATCTCATAATTGCTCCATGCCCCACAGGCGCCAATCAAGGGGCTCCATTGAGAGTGCAAAAATTAGTGGGGACAGCGGACACCCTGACGGGTCCCTCGCTGGATCTGAAACTTATCTGATATTTCCTGGCTAGTCTTCAGCCTAGCAGTTGGAGATGCTTACAGGGTACGTTCCCAGCCCATAAACCCTGGTCCAAATCCCATGGCAGTGAGGGTCGAGAAAAGGAAATCCCATCCCAGGGTGTTAAAGGCCTTTTGTGAGTCCAATGACATGGCCACTTGGTTGTAAGCAGCTGTGAGGGTGGCGTGCATAAGGCGCAGTGTTCTTCGCACATTAACAAACGTGCTGCGACCCGGTATAAAACCGGACTGGTTGTCATGCACCAGCATGTGGACAAAAGGGAGCAAGCGTTTCGCTAAAATTTTACCCAAAATCTTGCAGTCCAGGTTCAGCAGCGAAGGGGGCAGTGTGATCTGACATCCCACGGGTCATGACCCAGCTTGGGTAGCACCATGAGCAGAGCCTCCCGGAGGGAATCTGGGAGTTTGCCATGGTCCCTGGCTTCATTAAACATGGGCAATAAGTGTGGAGCAGTCTGTGTAGGGAAGGTGGCATAGTACTCTATCGGCAGGCCATCCGTGCCCGTAGTCTTGTTCCGGGCGATCTGAGATATGACAGCACGGATTTCTTCCAACTGCAGGGGTTTGTCAAGTTCAGCACACTGCAGAGGATTAAATGTAGGAGGGAAGTGGTGAGGTATGAACCTGGGTATAATAGCCGATGGAGAGGCAGGTGCCTCATACAGTGTGCGGTAATAATCGCAGAAGGCTGCGTTAATAGCCATTTGGGAAGTGACAAGTTCCCCATCGTGGCAGCGAAGCCCCACAATGGGGATATGTTGATGTTCCTCGTGAATGAGCCATGCCAGCAGTTTGCTGGAGCTATCGCCCCGGGCACGTAAAAAGGGCAGTTCTCTTGCAGTGATCGTGACGACTCAGTGTTGTCTCCGCCTCGCCCCACTGCGCATGTAGCTGTCTCAACTGTGTGGGCAATGTCGTCCGATTGGCCACCTGTATTTCTGTTTTGCGAAGATCGTGTTCAAAGGACACAAGGTCCTCCGTTAGGCAGCGACGGGTAAACCCAGGAAGCCACCATACAATGGCTGCAGACCACAATCATATGTGCATTCCATTCCCGGGCGCGAGTCGAATCAGAGCCCCGGTTCTCCGTAAAGTAATTAGTAAGGCAGAGAGACAGGTCCTCTCAGAAGGTAGGATCGGAGAGTGCCACGACCTGGAGCCTCCAGGTGGGGATAGCGGGACACTGCCTGCCCCAACTCAGTGTAATAAGCAAAGGGCAGTGGTCTGACAGAGATCTCGCCAAGTATTCCGGACAGACAACCCAGGTGCCGATAGAAGTGGTGTGTAAGATAAGGTCAATCCTGGTATGCAGATCATGCACCGCCATGGTCAAAGTGTTGTGCAGTGCTGACACTGGTCGTCATGTGTAATGGTGGGGTAGAGCGACAAGTTGTCAGGCACACAAATAAAATCCTCCTCCTCCCCCAGATCCCAGGGCTGAGAGGGTCATGAAGGAGTGCGGGGGTGAGACTATCTAAAAACTCTGCTTGGTTGGAGTTGGGTGCATACAGGGCCATAAGAATAAGGAGGGCCCCATCCAAGTGTCCCTCTAAGATAACGTACCTACCATCCTCATCCACCCATTGTGTAACTAGAGTGAAGGGGACACAGGGAGCTATCCATATGAGAACACTCCTTGCATATGCCAACATCGTGGTCCCATAAGTCTGCTCTCTCCATTTAGACCGTATTTGGAGCCCCGACACTGAGGTAGGTCTCCTGTAGCATCACAATGTGATTGTGACGTCCCATGAGATACGCATGAATGCAGTAGCGCTTAGATCAAGTGGCCAAACATTGCACATTCCAGGTAAGAATATGATACTGCGTCACAAAGTGGTCATGCATCATTGCACGCATGGCTCCAAGTGTCATAAAGATGCGCAAGGCATGTATGATGAAAGTACACCCCTCCCTCTCTGGCTGTGTCCCACCCATGCATGCCCCTGCGTTAGTGCAGGTGTGTAGGTGACAAGTGGTCGGGAGTACTTCAAAATGACATTAGTAGTCTCACTTGTAAAGATAAATAACATTGAGACAATATGGCAACAATCCACCTTGGGCGGTGCTCATAGAAGGGCCTACCCATGTGACCCCAAATCTAAAACAAGAATTAAGGAAAGATAAGAGAGTACAAGCAACAGTCCACATGGGAACAGTGGTAGGACGTGGCATAGGAGCAAGACAACAGTGTCTAGTGGCCAGCCCATGTTCGATGGAAGCAGGTGGAGACCCCAATGGCACGACAAGTAGGGTGAAAAGGAGTGACACCCGAGTCCCCCGCAGGGCGGGTGGTTAGAGAGAGAATATGGTCAATGCCCTGCGGTTATTAGTCAAAGGAGGTCATCAGCGGGTCTTGGCGTGACCTTGGGGGCCGTGGTGCTGGAGGTTAATGAAGACTCAGAAACACAGGCCTCGGAGCAGGAGTCCTTAGATGGCTTGTTTCCCAGGACAGCAAAGGAGTTGGCATGATGGTGATGGCTGCCACCACCACCACTCGCGCCTGTTCCACTGCTACTTGTTCCCTATCCGGGCATATGCGCGACGTCTTGCGGTGGCGGCGCCGTGGTTTATGCATCACCCAGGTGTCATCCTTGCGGTCAGTGTCAACCGTGCAGACTCGGCCCTACGCGTGGACCCAGGTCCAGACATCCTCCGGAGTGGAGAAGGTATGGGAGGAGTCACCATCGATGACCTTAAGTTTTGCCAGAAATAAGAGCGCATAACAAATTTGCAGGTCCCGCAGGCGTTGTTTGACTTTCATGGAGGAGCCGCACTGACGTTGGATCTCTAAAGTGTAGTCAGGGTAGGCCATAATTGTTGTGTTCACAAAGTGCCATGGGCCCTTGGTGCGGAGGAGCTGGAGGATAAAATCTTGGTCCCGTAAGTTGAGAAATCGGGTAATGAGAGGTCGGGATGGTGCGCCAGCACGAGGTGGGCATCCAACGCGATATGCCCTCTCGACAGTGAACAGAGCAGACTTTCAGTACCTTGTTCAGCAGCCATTCCTCCAGAAAGAGCTCAGGACTGGGAAGCTCCGCCTTCTCCAGAAAGCTAATGAAATGAACATTGTTGCACCGTGAGCGCCCCTCTGCGCCTATTGCAGATTCTGATTGGTCCACCCTCTCGGATAGCTTGTGGTGGTCAGCATGCAGGAGGCCCACATCGAGAAATACTGCATCGATCTTCTCTTCCAGTGAGGTCTTGATGTCTAAAATAGCATGTAACACTTTCTCAAACTGCTCCGAGTGTCTATGTAGCGTTTCTTTGAGGTGTTGCAGCGCTTCCGCAGGTGTATATGGCAAACGATGAGGGTGTCTTCATACCCGCCTCTCTGGGCACCGTCCTGTTGGACCTGTTCCGCCCCATTTGGACGTGAGACATAGGAGCGGCCCCACACGCGGCCAGGCGTGACAACAAGAAGAGTTTCAGTTCAACTAGGAGGGGGGAGGGCCAGACCCTGCCATAAGGAAGCACATAGTCCAGGAGGGGGTCTCCCATGACCAGATGAGGGTCACAGGTGAGAAGGGGTCCTTCGGCTACAACCTTCTAGCAACCGCCCACAGACCTCGCTACTGTCTGCGGTCTGTGGACTCTCATGTCCCCGCGCACCATGGTCTTGCACTTGCAGCAGCTTTAGCATACTTGGTGGCGTCACATTCCGAAAGAGCCCCCCACGTGAGTCATCCGGGTTCAATCTGTCAAGAAGCCCGGGCAACAATCTTAGCACGGATCAGTTCATACTGTGTTCCAGAGGCAATGCATGGAAGAGACAAAGGCCCCACGCGGGATCCGTAGTAGACCCTGCAGGCTTCCCATAGTATTTTACAGGCTTCGCAGAGCATCCGGGGAGAGGGGGGGTGTTGGACCTGGCACTGTTGGCGTGGGTCTCCCTTCCATTTTTTGCTGTTTCCTCATGTGTTTTTGCTGGTTATAGATGCTTTGGGCACTGTGCCACTGCTATTCAGTGCCACATTGCAAGTGCTCCTTATGGTAAATTGATGTATGGATTAGTGACTCCATGATTGGTTGGTTTGGTTTACTTGTCAGACCCTAGTACAGTGCACTGAGTGTGCCCAGGGCTTGTAAACCAAATGCTGCTGGTGGGCTTGCAGCACTGGTTGTGCCACCCACAGAAGCAGCCTGTAAAAGTGTGTCTCAGGCCTGACTTGCAGAGCCTGTGTGCAGTCTGGTACTGCCATGTTGACTGGGCAAGTGCACCCACTTGCCAGTCCCTAAACCTTCCCTTTTCTGCATATTAGTCACCCCTATGGTAGGCCCAAGGGCAGGGTACATTGTAAGTATAAGGTAGGACATGCCCTGGTGTGTGTGGCATGTCCTAATAGTGAATTACAGTCATTTTCGTTTTTCACTATTGCAAGGCTACCTGTTCCCCATAGGCCAGAATGGGCAGTTTGATTATTACATCTTATAATCCTAACTGACCCAGGAACATGGTAGAAAAACGAATTTAGTAGGCCTGAACTCAGAATGATAAAATACATCTTTTAGTGAAGTTGGTTTTAACATTCTGTGTTTGAAAATACCACTTTTAGAAAGTAGGTATTTTCTTGCCTAACTATCCAAGCCTGCCTCTGCTAGGTTGTGTATTCCTTGTCTGGTTTGTGAGTGACAGGGGCTGGGGGATTCCAGGAGACAGGGTGAGTCAGCACAGGGCTGAATAGAGAGATCTGCATGGAGATGGGTGGGAGGAGTTGCACCTGGGACCTGAATAGGGCTGTGCCTTCCCTCCACAATGCTGGCTCCACCTCCTGTGGTGTGTCTGATGTCCCTGGCCTACACTGTGAAAGGAAAGAAGGAGTCTTGTCAACAAAGTGCTCCAGGACTGACCAGAACTGGTTTGGACTAGGCAAAGGCCTCTCTGCCTTCAGAGAACAAAGGGAAAATGAGTATAAAAGAGGGGTCCCAAACCCCAGAATTTTAGATCACTTTGGGAAACAAGAAGAAACCTTTGCTGAGGAGAGGAACCAGAGAAACTGAGGAAGAGACTATCCCTAAGCTGAGTGCTGTTTGGGGGATTGGCCTGGAGTGGTTGCCTGACTGCCAAAGAAAGGAGAGAGGAACTTTGGGGCATATTTACAAGCCCCTTGCGCCACTTTTGCGCCGCCGTTGTGTCACGCAAGTGACGCAGCGGCGACGCAAACTCATGCGCCGCGTTGCGCAATATTTACAACGTGACGCATCTAGGGAGATGCGTCACGTAGTAAACCCCTGCGCCACATGAAACCTGCATCAGGTTTCATGTGGGCGTTCCTGCGCAGGGGGGGCGTACCGGCGCAGGGACGCCTCGGAAAAGTGACGCAGTGAAATCTACGAGATTTCACGCAGTCACTTTTCCTTACGCCTGCTTGAAGAAGGCGTAAGGATTGACGCACCATGTTAGGGATAGGGAAGGTTGGCACAGTGCTGGAGTTGCGTCGCGCTTGCGACACAACTTCAGCACTGCGCCAACCTTTCGCCGGCAGATGCGTCACGCATCTGCTTATCCTTGCGCCACGATGCGCCGCATTGTAAATGCGGCGCATCGGAGGTGGCGCAAGGGTAAACTTGCGTGACGCATTTTCCCTGGCGCATCCCTGCTGATTTGCAGGGATGCGCCAGGAAGCGTAAATATGCCCCTTTGTGTGTACTTTCATCAACTTGTGAAGGATCTCCAAGGGCTTGAGATAGAGCTTGCCTCCTGCTGAAGTCTCAGGGACAACAGAGTTCACCAACCAGCTCCCCAAGAGTCTCTCTGGAAAGTGCCTGCTGCTGTGCTGGACTTTCTGAGGGCCTGCGTGTCGCAAGGAGCTGGAAGCGCGACTCACGAAGAAGAAGCGTCGCCGCCGCAGCCGAAGCGCCTCACATCGCCGAAGAAACGGATCAACGTCGCATCAGACGCCGCCGCATCAACGGAGAAGAGTGTCGCCGCCGCTGCCGCATCGTTGCCGAAGCGCCTCGCATCGCCGGAGAAGAGGATCGACGTCGCATCAGACGCCGCCACATCACCGGGTAGCGTGTCGCAGGGCCTGTCGCGGCTCAGAAGAATCGTTGAGTCACCGCACGGCCGACGCATCGTTGCCGAAGCGCCTCGCATCGCCGGAGAGGAGGATCGACGTCGCATCAGACGCCGCCGCATCACCGGGAAGCGTGTCGCAGGGCCTGTCGCGGCTCAGAAGAATCATTGAGTCACCGCACGGCCGGCGGGCGTGCACGCATCGTGTCGCATCAAGAAGAAGACGCCATCTTTGTCGCATTGCACCGGATCTTCATCCCATCACAGCGCTGCTGGTCGCATCGCTACGGAAGCGCAGTAAGAAACCGACGCATCACCTCCCCACGCCGAGAAGAACCGATGCATCCCCTACGCATCAGTAGGGACCCGACGCATCACCATTCTTGCGTGTAAGGAACCAACGCATCACCTTCCCTGCAACAATTTCGTTGTATAGCGTTACGCATCCTAAGGTACATTGAACTCAAAGTGTCGCATTTTACATCTTAAGAGAACTAAGCTAATTCTACCATTTTTGAAGTATAGTATTGTGGATTTTTGTCGTTTGTGGTCTTGTGTTAAATCTATATAAAGATACTTATTTTTAATATACAACTGGTGTGGTGTCCATCTGTAGTGTTGTCACTTGATTACTGTATGTGTTCACAAATGCTTTACACACTGCCTCTGAGATAAGCCTGTCTGCTCGTGCCAAGCTACCAAGGGGGTGAGAAGGGGTTATTTTAGGAGTGTACCCCCTTACCCTGACTAGACGCAAGGGTCCCTATTTGGTCAAAGGTACCTACCTCTGCCAACTAGAGACCCCCAAATCTAACAGGGGGGAAGGGCAGCTCCCACTGTGGCATGAGACCCTGGGTTGTAAGGCTCAGCAGCGTACAGAGCACAACCCAATGCACCCCCCTAGTGCTCACCAGTCAAGGCAGATGGGTCCTCCACGGCCAGAGATGCACAGTCGTCATCTGAGTTCTAGCGTCCCTTCAGGGGGTGGTCCAGTGAGCCCCAGCAGGCAACCCAGTCTCTGGCCCCAGCAGCAAAGGTCACAGCTCACTGTCGCACCTCAGGTCCACTCACCACCGTCGTGCAAGCCTTGTGGTGTTCCACTGGTCGCACCTCCCAGCAACCACAGTCTCCCAACTGGTGAATAGTCGAGCTAGGCCCGGGAGGTGCGGGGACCCTCCTCTCAGAAGGTGGCAGCCAGTATCACCAAACCCCACACAGCCCAGTGCTGCACAGGAGGCAAGGGGTCCCTCCCCCAAGTGTCTTTTCTAGGTGCTGCCTCTAGTGTGTGGGCCAGGCCGTTTCGTGGTTGTAGCTGCCCGTGGGCTAAATGGTGCAGCAGGTGCTCAGTGTGAAGTGGGCCCAGCCCGGTCTCAGCCACCAGTAACACAGTCCATGCTGACAGAGGCTCAGGTGAGTGTAGGCCCAGTCTTTGATCATTAAGTGCTGGAGGCGGAGGCCCGGTGTGACACAAATTGCAGGGGCCCACCATACTCTCCCGTAAAATCAGGGCACCCCAGCCAGGGAGGGCTACGGACTACACTTCAAAATCCAGGTGTCAAGCCATCCCCAAGGTCAAAGCTACGAAGCTAGCGGCCTCTCCAGAGCAGCGGGGCACTTCTTACCGGGGCACTCATGAAGCAGCGCCTCCACAGGGTCAATGCCACAGTGCTGTGCTATCCGGTGCCAGACGGGTTTAATGGCCTGCACACCTCTCCAGCCAGCGGGTGTCCACGAGCTCCAGCCTGCAATGCATCAGGTCTCAGCGTCACGCAGCAGGCCCAAATCTGCCACCCAGCGTAGGTCGCTGCAGAAGAGGCATTCCACCCTGGTCAGCCCGGTCACCTTGCGGTCCGGGATCAGAATTCTAACACTCCGGGACGTCTTGGAGTCGCAGTCAGCGGTCTCCCCATGGGGTCAGCACTGCATAGGTGTCAGGGTGGTAGTTGGGCCCAGCACGGAGCTCTGCAGTGAGTGACCGCTGCATCCCCCATCTTCGCCACGCCCCTCTGCAGATGGAATAAAGTTGAGGTTTAATCCCCAAGGAGCTCTTCTTTACCACTAGATTATGTGTGTTAGACTGGCATAAAGAAATGTCTCTGCCCTGACTTATTGTAAACAAAGGGCCCAATTACAACCTGACGGACACATCACCAGCCCGCCGCGGCAGTGGTCGGGAACAACCCCCAAGCCGGCGGCATCCCAACCGCCGCATTACGACATTACAGCGGGGCTGGCTGTGTGTCAGCTGCGTAGTTATGGCAGCAGCATGCTGTCGCTCTAGGAAAGAGCCTGCAGCCAATGTTGGGCATGCTGCTATCCTCCTGAGCGGTTGGGCACACTGTTTCCCTGCAGCAGGCTCTACAGGAGAAACAGTGTGCGCAACAGTGCCGATGGCATGGGGGAAAACGCAGCTGGCACCAGTAACATGTCTCAAGGGCACACTCTCCCTGGAGACATGGTTGCACTCCAAAATCTGCCTTTTTGCTGACCTTTTCATGGCGGTGTCCCTGCCATGAAAAGGTCGGCAGAAAGGCAGGTTCTGATCAGCCCGGCGGTGGAAATGCTGGTACCGCCTCTATGGGCCGCCGTTGACACTGCCATCGTGGAAGAAGACATGTTGGCAGTGGCGACGGTCTTGCGGCGGTCCGAGGCCCTGCTCGTGATCCGCCGGTCGGACCATAAGGGTAGCGGGCAATCAGACCGCGACCACGGGTACTGCAGTTCACAGACCGCCAAACTCGTAATAAGGCCCATAGATTTGAGGGCCCTAGGAGCAGAAATGTTTGCCCCATAGCTAAACGAGAGACGAGAATTGATGGGATAAGCAGTATGAATTCTTAGTACTTTTTCACATTGCATGTTTAATGGTTGAGACACTTAAACCCCCATATTTGCCCTACCTAAGAGGGTTCTTTCCTCTCTGAGCACCCCTACAGAGTTCAAAGAGGTCTCAGAGTGCTTCTTCCCCCTCTACAGTCGACATGGATAAGGGAGCCATACTTTCAAATCCCCCACCCACTCCAGATTAAACAAGTGCACGCTTGGTACAGAGCTCTGAACGCCCTGTGGGGGGGGGGGACATACAGAAGAAAGAGGGCAATCTTTTGGACTTAGTCCCACCCTCTGTTCTACCCTGAGGATGCAGTCATTCGAGAGGATCTGCTTTGGAGGAGCGGTAGAAACACTACCTCCCAGTGGCAATATTATAGACACCCCCTACTTAGGACTCTCCAAGTTCAGGTTACTGGGGAAGTGCAATTTTTTCATTTTACCCTTGCAAATTCTTCTAATCGTTTTGTTCTTTTTTTTAACAGCACACTTCTGTTTCACCAGGAGAGGCTCAACCTTAGACTCCATCTTAGAGCTGCATGTCGCCTGGTCGGAGTCATACAACACTAAGGAAGAGCTATTGATTGTGGACTCCCCTTCAGACACTACTCCATGTGGAGGCACTACTCCATTCTTCTTTCCAGATTTTCCGATGCTTTTTTTAATCCCTTTTTTAAACATTGGGAAAATCTCTACCTTAGCTGTTTCTGAAGGTGGTTTATCATAGTCGCCAAACAACATATTTAAGCACAACTCCTCATTATCAAGAAAAAAACTATTTTTAGAGTGCACCACATACCACATTGGCTTGCCAGCTTGTACAAAGGTATCCTTTACTCTTTCAGTGCGCTCAACTACTACTGGGTTTCGTGTGAATTTACATTCCCATTATTAGAACTCACAACAGGTTTTAAATTACAGAGGCCTGAGTTATTAACATTCTGCACCTCCAATATATTTGCTGACATCATTTCTAATACATGGTCAGAATTTAACACAGGTTTTGTAATAAAGATAATATAGAGAATAAGATTTGTTAAATACAAAAATAAAATGTTTGATGAAACACCACCCCTCCACTGCCTATATTCAATTGAGAACTTGGGAGAAAGAAATAATGGTCTAAATCAGAGAGGGACCCCCCCAAAGGAGAAGAACTACAGTAGAGGGGAGGTAGAGATGGCTGCGAAGTCTGAGAAGGTGGGTTTATTTTAGGTTGACACCCATCGTCCAACACTTTCATGGGAGAACAGCTATTAGAGATGCCTGCCCTTCCCCCCACTTAAAAGTCAAAATTAATGTCAGGTAAGGTCAAATGCCTCATAAAACAACACCTACCTATCCACAACTTTAATGGCTTTATTCCAGATTGCACTTGCAGAAGAAGCTGCTATTTCTGCACAGAGATCCCCACAATGGCCCCCCTTCAGGGAGGGAGTTGGAATGTGTTCTCCAGTGTCACTATCAAAAGAATTGATCCCAGAATTAGGAACTAAGGAAGCTGCTGCTGACATTTTCTCCAAAGGCTGTGCCGTGGACGTAAGGTCCAGGCCCTCATAGGCTCTGACAACTGCCAAAGACCCCGGGGGATCACTGGCCTGCTTTGAACTTACACTTGACTGGGCTGGGTGCGGAGAAGGAGCAACCACAGATGGAAACATGGGTTGACAGGAGCTGGATGCTTACACCACTTCATGAGAGATAACTTTAGGCATTTTTCAAAAGAAACCAGAGATAGAGTAGTGAGATTTATAAAGTTACTACTGAGAGCTTCTACTTCCACAGATGAACTTCTTTGGTTTGGATTTTTGTGAGGGAGTGGAAGGAATAACACGCCCAGAGTGTAGTTTCTTCAATGTCATTGTTTTCTCTAGAACTCCTCAGAAGCATCTCCCAGGCACAGGTCGAGTCAACTAAGGACCCACATTCCTATGCTACACACTTACTAGCCAAACCACACCTCGTATGAATCAGCAGGGCACCAGAGCATTAAGAGCAGGCACAGCGGTAAACCCCAAATTAGACACGTTGACCTCTAGATGTTTGCCATCATTGGGCCTTGAGCACTGCTGATCCTGAGTCAATAATTGGGAAGCACAATGCAATACAGTGCGGGAGCTATGTATTTTTTTCGTTTAAGTTTTGAGCTTATGTCTTTTATCTCCCTTTGCCTACTAAGAGCCACCAGTCTATAGACTCCAACAACTTAACTAAATGAACAGATGAGGGGCAAGTAAAGTCGAACTCGTAGCACTTTCAAGTGAGTAACAAGAGTAGCCGGGAGGCCAAGGGGCAGCAAAGGGCAAGGCGAAGTGAGTGTAAGCACATAACAAGCATTTGCAATGCAATAAATATCGCATTCATGCGAGTTTGAGCTATTGGCATTGTAAATGACAATGCCTTTTATTTATGTTTTCGGTTTTAAAACATAAATAAAAGGCATTGTCATTTACAATACTAATACCTTAAACTCTAGCAAATGCGAGACCTATTGCATTGCAATAAAGGACCTTCTCGACCGCTTGTTAGATTGTAAATATCAGAGGAAGAGACTGGCCTGCAACGTCTTCAGAGTAGTGATAAATAGTGCCGTGAAGAAGATGTGTAAGTGTTGTAAATTACACAGACAAGTATGAAGTGAGAGTTACATATGATCCGAGCTATACACACTAACAAAACGCTCCAACACCTTTCGCTCTGTGATTATACTGTCGCAGCTCAGGAGGAAGAGCGGGGGGACTATTTCCTGCCCTCTCTGTGATTTGAGTGTGCAGTGTGGCATTGTGTAATGTCATTGCTATCTTTAGTCTAACAAAAAACACTCCAGCTGTAGTAGGGCCCTGGCTTCACCTCCTAGTGCAGGGCAGGCTGTGCTTTATGGCAGACATGGAGGGAGGGAGGGATGGTCTCGGCTGCAGCTCCGGCCTCGTACAGTGCCCCTGCTATTACTAGTGAGTGAGAGGCGCTGAGGTGGTGGTATTGGTATTGGTGGTGGTGGTATTGGTATTGGTATTGGTGGTGGAGGTGGTGGTGGCATTGGTGGTGGTGGTATTGGTGGCATTGATGGTGGTGGTATTGGTGGTGGCATTAGTGGTATTGGTGTTGGTGGTATTGGTATTGGTGGCGGTATTGGTGGTGGTATTGGTGGTGGTATTGGTATTGGTGGTGGTGGTACTGGTAGTGGTGGTGGTATTGGTGGTGGTGGTATTGGTGGCGGTGGTATTGGTATTAGTGGTATTGGTATTAGTAGTGGTGGTTTTGGTGGTGGTGGTATTGGTGTTGGTATTGGTGGTGGTGGTATTGGTGGTGGTATTTGTATTGGAGGTTGTGGTATTGGTGATATTGGTGGCATTGGTGGTGGTGGTATTGGTGGTGGGGGTGGTATTGGTGGTATTGGTGGTGGTGGTATTGGTTTTGGTGGTGGTATTGCATTTGGTGGTGGTGTTGGTGGTGGTGGTATTGGTGGTGGTATTGGTGGTGGTGGTGGTATTGGTGGTACTTGTGATGGTATTGGTGTTATTGGTAGTGGTGGTATTGGTATTGGTGGTGGTATTGATGGTGGTGGTGGTATTGGTGGTGGTGGTATTGGTGGTGGTGATATTGGTGGTGGTGGTATTGGTGGTGGTGTTTTTGGTGGTGGTATTGGTGGTATTGATGGTATTGGAGGTGGTATTGGTGTTATTGGTGGTGATGGTATTGGTATTGTGGTATTGGTGGTGGTGGTATTGGTGGTGGTGGTATTGGTGGTATTGGTGGTGGTGGTATTGGGAGTGACAGTGGCATTGGTGGTGGTGGTATTGGTGGTGGTGGTATTGGTAGTGGTATCAGTGGTGGTGGTATTGGTGGTATTGGTGGTGGTGGTGGTATTTGTGGTATTGGTGGTGGTGGTATTGGTGGTGGTGGTATTGGTGGTGGTGGTATTGGTGGTGGTGGTATTGGTGGTGGTGGTATGGGTGGTGGTGGTATTGGTGGTGGTATTGGTGGTGGTGGTGGTATTGGTGGTGGTGGTATTGGTGGTGGTATTGGTATTGGTATTGGTGGTGGTATTGGTATTGGTGGTGGTATTGGTGGTGGTGTGGTATTGGTGGTGGTATTGGTAGTGGTGGGGCATTGGTGGTGGTATTATTGGTGGTGGTGGTATTGGTGGTATTGGTATTGGTGGTGGTGGTATTGGTGGTGGTGGTATTGGTATTGGTGGTGGTGGTATTGGTGGTGGTGGTGGTATGGTGGTGGTATTGGTGGTGGTGGTGGTGGTATTGTTGGTGGTGGTATTGATGCTATTGGTGGTGGTGGTGGTGATATTGGTGGTGGTAGTGGTATTGGTGGTATTAGTGATAGTATTGGTGGTGGTGGTGGTATTGGTGATGGTATTGGGGCTGGTGGTATTGGTGGTGGTGGTATTGGTGGTGGTGGTATTGGTGGTATTGGTATTGGTGGTGGTATTGGTGGTGGTGGTGGTATTGGTGGTATTGGTATTGGTGGTGGTGGTATTGGTGGTGGTGGTATTGGTATTGGCGGTGGTAATGGTATTGGTGGTGGTGGTATTGGTGGTATTGGTATTGGGGGTGGTGGTATTTCTGGTCGTGGTATTGGTGGTGGTGGTGGTATTGGTGGTGGTATTGGTGGTGGTGGTATTGGTGGTGGTGGCATTGGTGGTGGTGGTGGTGATATTGGTGGTGGTATTGGTGGTGGTGGTATTGGTGGTGGTGTTGTTGTTAATAGAACAGGCTTTTAAAAACAACCCGTCAGATGACACGTAACACAGATGTGCTGTTGTCAGCTTCAGCCCATTAGCACAGGATTATATGCTACCTGGAATTCACATCATTTAATTCGCTAATCATTTCTAAATCCATTTTGATGGAAACAGACACGAGATAATGCCGCGTTAAAGTGATTGAAAGCGGGCGCCCGTGTTACGGGGCGGCCGTGCTGCTTAAAAAAACACAAGCGGTTTCAGCTGAAGCAGCGCATGTCCGGCTTGCAGTAAAAGAAACGTAATAAAGTAAATAGTGCTTACAGACTAAATAACAGGTCCCGTGTAACAACCGAAGTAAAGGGGCCAGTAGCCATGGGAGGTTTCAAATGAAGACAAGGCCGTGCTAAGGAGGGAATAATAAGCCTATTAACGAATCCGAAGACAGCATTTACGAAAGACAATGACATAAAGCCAATGAAAAATATGGGCGGAGAGTGGGCGCAGCTTCTCTCCCATACTCTACTACAGCAGTCTCGCAGAGCGAGCAGCGCATGCGCGCTGCCGCTAGGCTCGACCTAAAAACAATGTGGGGCAGAACGGGAAGGGAGCACACCCAGGTCACATCAGAACCTGGACGGACCGCTTTCGCAAACCCGGGGCTCTATCAATGCAGCGGGACCTAGGCTCAATGCATCCACCACTGCATCCCCCTGCTTTCGGCCTTACTAGGCCCGCTTTCCGTCCCTCTGCTCTCTTTTCCCAGACCCGAAGTCTCTTGACATGCATGCTGCAGTCAATGGGAGCCGCGTCGGATATAACTAAGCTATCGCTCCACTCCACGCCTCTGTCACGGCCTCGACTGCCAGCCGCCTGCCAAGCTGCTGCCTTGCCCCCTTGCCACCCGCTCAAACTTGGTGGTGATGTCAGCAATGAGCGGTAGTGGTGCAGTGGCAAGAGGCTATCAGCTAACAGCTTTCAGTAACTATCAGCAACTATCTGCAGAGGCAAGATTTCAGGTGGCAGTCCATGGGGCCAGGGTGCGGGCCAAGTTACTCTGAGCGCGCTCAGTCGTGCCCAATGACTCCCAGCGGCCCCTAGCAGTAGAGCGGTGTTTACCGCAGCGTCTCTCCGCGTCTGTCCGCACTTCACCTGCTCACCCCTCTTCTCATCTCCATCGTACTTTGCATGGTCCAAGACACCAATTGTACACATCCAATCTTTCTCTGACTGCAGAGTTTCAGTATTTTGTAAAGTGAACTGTCTGAGGTGCTGCAAATTCATCGCCAATTACTACAACTATAAATGTTTACTGCCATTGGGAGCAAGAGCAATGAATCACCCACTATCATTTTCATCTGCTACTTCAGCAGCACACAAAACTGATCCTATTATCGCTCCAAACGTACAAGTAATCGTTTTCAATATCATAGTGGTTAAAATTATCGTTCTTAATTATTTGAATGTGTTTCTTTTGATATATTAATTTTATGTGTTATTATTGCTTATATAGAGGTTATTTCTTTTATTACAGATTGTAATTTTAAGTGATTTCGAATTTTTTATTACATTTTTATAGTAACTTATAGTCTTGTAGCGGGTTGTTGGGTTTGTGGGTGGGTAGGATGGGAAGTTAATTAGTTAATAATAATTATGAATTATTTAATACATTTTATTGAATTATATGATTGATATTTATTATGTAATATTGATTTATTTTTGGTATATTTATTAGCGGGCTGTTAGGTTTCTAGGAATATAGGGTGGGAAGTTAATTAAGTAATAATTAATTAGTAATTAATTCTTAATTGCTAATTATTTAACTGATTTGAATTATGTAATTTATGGAACACATTTATTTTCCTTATATTTCGATTGTGGGCTGCTAGGTTTGTAGGGGTCTAGGGTGGGACGTTAATTAAGTAATAATTTATTATTTATTATTAATTTTTAATTAATTATTTAATTAATGTTTAATTATGTAAAATGAGGAATATTGATTTATTTTACTAATAATTTAGTTGCGGGATGTTAGCTTTGTTGGGGTATACAGTAGGAAATTAATACATTCAGAATGACCTAATTGGCAATTATTATTTGTAAATTAATTATTTATTTGAATTTATATATATTGAAATTATGAAATGCTTATTTATTTTAATTATATTTTAGTGGGGGCTGCTATGTTTGTAGGGGTCTAGGCTGGGAAGGTAATTAAGTAATAATTAACAATTAATTATTAATCTTTAATTAATTATTCAATTGATTTGAAATATGCAAATTATGGAATACCTATTATTTAAGTTATATTTTAGGTGTAAGTTGCTAGGTTTGTAGGGGTATAACATGAGAGGTTAATTAATTAATAATTGAAGAAGAACTATTTATTAATTGTTAAGTATTTTATTGAATAGTATTTATGTAAATAATGAAAGTTTATTAATTGATTAGGTTTTTTTATTTTGTATCACACACACACATATATATATAAATATATATATGTATATATTCACTGAAAAAACCATAGGTTTTAGGGACAGTTATAGTTACTTGGACATTGCACTCGTACAAAACCCGTGAAATTCCCCCGTTATAGTTAGTTCAGCTAACTATAACTCGCGCCCCATAATGCACTGCTGATGACGTCACATATTACATCACTCATGACATGGTCAGTGACATCACTGATGACATCACTGATGACATCTCAAATGACATCACTGATGACATCATCCAGTGACTGTGTGTTTCTGTAAAGTTTAAATATTTTTAATATATATAGGAAAAGACGTATTTAAGAATGAGTGGGTGTGTAAGTGTCTGTATGGATGATTTAGTAGGTGCGTGACTGACTCTATAAGTGAGTGATTTAACGTATCTTACTGAATGCATGGGTTAGTGACTAATCTGGGTGAATGTCTGTATCCGTCTGTCTGTTGCTGTGTAAGTGGCTGCATGTGTTTGTGAATAGCTAAATGAGTGTCTATATGAGTTATTGAATGCTTGTCTGAGTATCTGTATGGGTGCCTGAGTGTTTGTGTGGGAGGGGTGTGTGCAACTCTGTGCATAGATGTGTGAGTGGGTAATTCACTGGGTGGATGGTTTAAGAGTGCATCTGTGATAGACTGTATGGGTGGGTAAGTGTGTGTAAGAGTGTGTTAGTGAGTGAATGTATGTCCCAGGGGTACATGTGTGAGTAACTACATATGTGAAAGGCAGTATATATGTGTGTTGGAGTATATAAATAGCTATAAGCAAGAGTGAGTGATTGTGATAGTGGCTGTATGGATGAGTGTGTGCTTGTATCAGTGATTGTATAAGAGCGTAACAATGTGCTACTATTTGTATGAGTAAGTGAGCTGGTGTGTGTATAACTGTATAGGTGAGTAAATGGCAGTGTGTTTAATTATTTGCATGACTGACTAGGTGTCTGAGTATCTCTATGGATGAGTGGCGTTGTTTGAGTGTCTATATAGGAGTAAGAGTGCATATGATAGTCCTGTACTGAGTGACCGTAAGTATGAGTTACTGTACGGGTGAGTGAGTGGATGTGTGTGTGTAGACCTAAGAATCAGTGAGTGGGTATGTAGTTATTGGTGTTGGAGTGTCTATGGTTTTGCGAATGGCAGTCTGTAATTTAGAGTGGGTGTATCAAAGATTATATTAGGGTGTGAGGAGGTGCATCAGATTATCACGTGGATGATGTCATCAGTGATGTCATTTGAGATGTCATCAGTGATGTCATCAGTGATGTCACTGACCATGTCATGAGTGATGTAATATGTGACGTCATCAGCAGTGCATTGCGGGGCGCGAGTTATAGTTAGCTGAACTAACTATAACGGGGAATTTCACGGGTTTTGTACGAGTGCAATGTCCAAGTAACTATAACTGTCCCTAAAACCTATGGTTTTTTCAGTGAATTTCAAAGGTTTTTTAAATGCTAATTTGTAACTATAACGTGTCTGAAACCTATGGTTTTTTCAGTGAATTTCAAAGGTTTTTAAATGCTAATTTGTAACTATAACGTGTCTGAAACCTATGGTTTTTTCAGTGAATTTCAAAGGTTTTTAAATGCTAATTTCTAACTATAACGTGCCTGATACCTACGGTTTTTCAGTGAATTTCAAAGGTTTTGTAAATGACAATTTTTAAATGTATTAATTGTTATATTAATTTTTTCATACTGATTTACTACATTTTTAGAAACAATTTTTTTTACATATTTTATTTTTAAATTACATTGTAATTACATTATACATTACATTACAAAAAATACTTTCTCAGAATGAATTACTTTAGTTTAAATACTTTGCACATAGGCAATAGACTTTTAAGTACAGTAGTTACAGTTGTTGCAATGGGCAACACATTTTCAAACACAATGCAACATTCAGCTCAATGTGAATTTCTAGTTAAATGCAATTAGTTACTTTATGGATTACTTTTCTAACCACAGAACTGGATCCTAGATTCAGTCCTGGTACATCTCCTGTAAACAGTTGAGTAAAAGCGTTTTGGTTACAGTCGTGATTTTTAAGGAATATTATTGTATTTTAAAAGTTGACACTTAGAAACTTTTCTCATAGAATCACCAATGTTATCCTATGGAAGGAAATTCACTTAGCAGGTAAAAACTGTTATCGTTACTTTTTCTTACTCAGTGTTGGATCCTGGATCCAGCACTGGTGCATCTCCTGTAAACAGTTGAAAGAATGCGTTTAAGTCATACAGGTGATTTTTAAGGAATATTTGTAGTTTGTAAAAATCAACACTTTGAAACTTTTTTGCTGAAAACCAGACAATGGATTCCTATGGAAGAAAATATAAGTTACTGGTAAGTACGGTTAAAATTACTTTTCAGGGTCAGTGCTGGGCTAAAGATGCAGCACTGGGTTCTCTCCTGATAACAGGTGAGTAAATTGGTATTCGTACTTTGGTTGATTTTAGAGGAATATTATAAAGTTCAAAAACTCCACACTTAGAAGAATTTCCAAGTGAAACCAGTCAATGTTAGCCTATGAAGGTAATTCAAGTTACCGGTAAGTACGGTTAAAATTACTTTTCAGGACCAGTACTGGGCTGAAAGATGCAGCACTGAGGTCTCTCCTGATAACAGGTGAGTAAATCAGAATTCGTATTTCGGCTGATTTTAGAGGAATATTTGTATGTTTCAAAAATCAACACTTAGAAACTTTTTCAGCAAAAAGCAGGCAATGATATCCTTTGGAAGGAAATTCAAGTTACTGGTAAGTACGGTTAAAATTACTTTTGAGGATCAGTACTGGGCTGAAAGATGCAGCACTGAGGTCTCTCCTGATAACAGGTGAGTAAATCGGAATTCGTATTTCGGCTGATTTTAGAGGAATATTTTAAAGTTACAAAACTCCACACTTAGAAGAATTTCCAAGTGAAACCAGTCAATGTTAGCCTATGGAAGGAAATTCAAGTTACTGGTAAGTACGGTTAAAATTACTTTTCAAGACCAGTACTGGGCTGAAAGATACAGCACTGAGGTCTCTCCTTATAACAGGTGAGTAAATCGGAATTCGTATTTCGGCTGATTTTAGAGGAATATTTGTATGTTTCAAAAATCAACACTTAGAAGAATTTCCAAGTGAAACCAGTCAATGTTAGCCTATGAAGGAAATTCAAGTAACTGGTAAGTACGGTTAAAATTACTTTTCAGGATTAGTACTGGGCTGAAAGATGCAGCACTGAGGTCTCTCCTGATAACAGGTGAGTAAATCGGAATTCGTATTTCGGCTGATTTTAGAGGAATATTTTAAAGTTCCAAAACTCCACACTTTGAAGAATTTCCAAGTGAAACCAGTCAATGTTAGCCTATGGAAGGAAATTCAAGTTACTGGTAAGTACGGTTAAAATTACTTTTTAGGACCAGTACTGGGCTGAAAGATACAGCACTGAGGTCTCTCCTTATAACAGGTGAGTAAATCTGAATTCGTATTTCGGCTGATTTTAGAGGAATATTTGTATGTTTCAAAAATCAACACTTAGAAACTTTTTCAGCAAAAAGCAGGCAATGATATCCTATGGAAGGAAATTCAAGTTACTGGTAAGTACGGTTAAAATTACTTTTGAGGATCAGTACTGGGCTGAAAGATGCAGCACTGAGGTCTCTCCTGATAACAGGTGAGTAAATCGGAATTCGTATTTCGGCTGATTTTAGAGGAATATTTTAAAGTTCCAAAACTCCACACTTAGAAGAATTTCCAAGTGAAACCAGTCAATGTTAGCCTATGAAGGAAATTCAAGTTACCGGTAAGTACGGTTAAAATTACTTTTCAGGACCAGTACTGGGCTGAAAGATGCAGCACTGAGGTCTCTCCTGATAACAGGTGAGTAAATCGGAATTCGTATTTCGGCTGATTTTAGAGGAATATTTTAAAGTTCCAAAACTCCACACTTAGAAGAATTTCCAAGTGAAACCAGTCAATGTTAGCCTATGGAAGGAAATTCAAGTTACTGGTAAGTACGGTTAAAATTACTTTTCAGGACCAGTACTGGGCTGAAAGATACAGCACTGAGGTCTCTCCTGATAACAGGTGAGTAAATCGGAATTCGTATTTCGGATGATTTTAGAAGAATATTTGCACAATGGTGAAGGGAGGGGCGGGGCCTGAGGTGACATCTGTGCAAACGCGCCCCGTGGTGCGTTTTAAGTTGGGGTATTAAGTCCCCTTGAATCCTGAGGGTCCCTAGGGGCCAACTAGCCCACCAGGAACCTCCAATATGCGCCAGGGGCTGCGTTGCAGAGACGTGTAGAGAGGCCACACCCCTTTACACCTCTCTGCAACGCAGCTCTGTGGCGCTTTCTGGATGTACCTGTTGGGCTAGTTGGCCCCAGGGACCCTCAGGATTAAAGGGATTTAATTCCCCATCTTAAAACGCGCCAGGGGCCTGTTTGCACACATGTCACCTGAAGCCCCGCCCCTCCCTTCACCACTGTGCAAACGCGCCCGTGGCGCGTTTTAAGTTGAGGATTAAGTCCCCTTGAATCCTGAGGGTCCCCGGAGTCCAACTAGCCCACCATATACCTCCAAAAGCGCCACAGAGCTGCGTTGCAGAGAGGTGTAAAAGGAGTGTGGCCTCTCTACACGTCTCTGCAATGCAGCCCCCTGGCGCATATTGGAGGTTCCTGGTGGGCTAGTTGGCCCCAGGGACCCCCAGTATTCAAGGGGATTCGTTCCCCTCTGCAAACGCGCCAGGGCGCGTTTGCAGAGTGGTAAAGGAAGGGGCGGGGCCTGCGGGCCCGATCGTTTTTAAAAAAAATTTTTTGTCCCCTGAAGGAGGGCTGTGTGGCCCCCTTCCTTTTCCTGTTTTTGGGCCCTGGGGACCCCATCCCCCAGGGCCTTACCCCTTTTTAAATTTAATTTTATTAAAAAAAAACGGGAAGGGGGCCGCGTGGCCCCCTTCCCTGGGCTTGTATTGGCCCCGGGGACCCCATCCCCCGGGGCATGGCCTTTTTATTTTCTTGGGAGGGGTGCTGCGTGGCCCCCTCCTCAGGCCATTTAAGGCCCCGGGGACCCCATCCCCCGGGGCCGGCCTTTCCATTTTTTTTTTCTTTTTTGGGGAGGGGGCCGCGTGGCCCCATCCTGAGCCACTACTTGCCCCGGGGACCCCATCCCCCGGGGCTGGCCCTCTCCGTTGGGGACTGTGGGGGTCCCCAATCCCCCACAGTCCCGCCGGCTCCCACGTCCCTTGGGAGCCGGCATTGCTGTTCCACATGGGGAGCAGCTGACATGCTGCTCCCCATGTGGAAAAGCAATCTGCTTTGGATATTGGAAGAGAGAGCAGGTTTCCTGCTCTCTCTTCCAATATCCAAAGCAAGTTTGCAATGACAGGACGGGAGCCGTGACTTTACTTTTGATTTTCTCAGGAACTGCTGAACGGAATTACACCAAATTTGGCAAAGAGGTAGTTCTTGGTTCAGAAAGAACCCTTTTTGTTAAATGGTGTAAATCCGTTCAGTAGTTCCTGAGAAAATCAAAAGTAAAGTCACATATATATCTATGGGCGAGTAGGGTCCGCGTATCCTGAGCGCACCCTGCGCGCACCGTCACGATCACGAGCTGCATGCTAATTGGCTGTCAAGTGGCTGTCAACACTCCAAATCAGGAAGTGTTGGCAGCCATTTTATCCTCGGTAGAACCGAGGGACAGAAACAAGTGCGCAAAGTGCAAAAGGGGGCAGGGTAGAAACACCCTGACCCCTAGGTCTGCTCAGGGGGTCCCACAAGGTCCCCTGGGCAGAAAAAGCATTTTTTTTTTTTTAAACGGCGGGATGCGCTTAGGGTGCGCGGATCCCGCCGATTAAAAAAAAGCACAAGAAACAAGTGCGCAAACGCACAAAGGGGGCAGGGTAGAAACACCCTGACCCCTAGGTCTGCTCAGGGGGTCCCACAAGGACCCCTGGGCAGAAAAAGCATTTTTTTTCCAAAATCGGCGGGATGCGCTTAGGGTGCGCGGATCCCATTGATTAAAAAAAAAAACACAAGAAACAAGTGCGCAAAACGCACAAAGGGGGCAGGGTAGAAACACCCTGACCCCTAGGTCTGCTCAGGGGTCCCACAAGGACCCCTGGGCAGAAAAAGCAACAAAAAACAAAACAAAAAAAAGACCGGCATCGTGCCGAGGCCCCGCCCTCTCCCTGCAGCAGTCTGCAAACGCGCCCCCTGGCGCGTTTTAAGAAGGGGAAGTAATTCCCCTTAATTACTGGGGGTGCCTGGGGGCCAACTAGCCCACCAGGAACCTCCGGTATGCGCCAGAGGCTGCGTTGCAGAGAGGTGTACAGAGGCCACGCCCCTTTTACACCTCTCTGCAACGCAGCTCTGTGGTGCTTTTTGGAGGTACATGGTGGGCTAGTTGGACTCCAGGGACCCTCAGTATTCAAGGGACTTAATCCCCCAACTTAAAACGCACCACGGGGCACGTTTGCACAGTGGTGAAGGGAGGGGCGGGGCTTCAGGTGACATGTGTGCAAACAGGCCCCGTGGCGCATTTTAAGATGGGGAATGAAATCCCCTTCAATCCTGAGGGTCCCTGGGGGCGAACTAGCCCACCAGGTACGTCCAGAAAGCGCCACAGAGCTGCGTTGCAGAGAGGTGCAAAAGGGCGTGGCCTCTGAACACCTCTCTGCAACGCAGCTCCCTGGCGCATACTGGAGGTACAGGGTGGGCTAGTTGGACCCCAGGGACCCTCATGATTCAAGGGGACTTAATCCCCCAACTTAAAATGCGCCACGGGGCGCGTTTGCACAGATGTCACCTCAGGCCCCGCCCCCTCCCTTCACCATTGTGCAAATATTCCTCTAAAATCAGCCGAACTACGAATTCCGATTTACTCACCTGTTATCAGGAGAGACCTCAGTCCTGCATCTTTCAGCCCAGTACTGATCCTGAAAAGTAATTTTAACCGTGCTTACCAGTAACTTGAATTTGCTTCCATAGGATATCATTGACTGGTTTCACTTGGAAATTCTTCTAAGTGTGGAGTTTTGGAACTTTATAATATTCCTCTAAAATCAGCCGAAATACGAATTCCGATTTACTCACCTGTTATCAGGAGAGTCCTCAGTGCTGCATCTTTCAGCCCAGTACTGATCCTGAAAAGTAATTTTAACCGTACTTACCAGTAACTTGAATTTCCTTCCATAGGATATCATTGCCTGCTTTTTGCTGAAAAAGTTTCTGTGTCGATTTTTGAAACATACAAATATTCCTCTAAAATCAGCCAAAATACGAATTCCGATTTACTCACCTGTTATCAGGAGAGACCTCAGTGCTGCATCTTTCAGCCCAGTACTGATCCTGAAAAGTAATTTTAACCATACTTACCAGTAACTTGTATTTCCTTCCATAGGAATCCATTGTCTGGTTTTCAGCAGAAAAGTTTCAAAGTGTTGATTTTCACAAACTACAAATATTCCTTAAAAATCGCCTGTATGACTTAAACGCATTCTTTCAACTGTTTACAGGAGATGCAGCAGTGCTGGATCCAGGATCCACCACTGAGTAAGAAAAAGTAACGATAACACTACTTACCTGTTAAGTGAATTTCCTCCCATAGGATAACATTGGTGATTCTATGTGAAAAAGTTTCTAAGTGTCAACTTTTAAAATACAATAATATTCCTTAAAAATCACTACTGTAACCAAAATGCTTTTACTCAACTGTTTACAGGAGATGTCCCAGGACTGAATCTAGGATCCAGTCCTGTGGTTAGAAAAGTAATCCATAAAGTAACTAATTGCATTTAGCTAGAAATTCACATTGAGCTCAATGTTGCATTGTGTTTGAAATTGTGTTGCCCATTGCAACAACTGTAACTACTGTACTTAAAAGTCTATTGCCTATTTGCAAAGTATTTAAACTAAAGTAATTCATTCTGAGAAAGTATATTTTGTAATGTAATGTATAATGTAATTACAATGTAATTTAAAAAATAAAATATCTAAAAATAAATAGTTTAAAAAAATGTAGTAAATCAGTATCAAAAAAAATAAATATAACAATTAATACATTTAAAAATTGTCATTTACAAAACCTTTGAAATTCACTGAAAAAAACCATAGGTTTCAGACATGTTATAGTTAGGAATTAGCATTTAAAAAACCTTTGAAATTCACTGAAAAAACCATAGGTTTCAGGCTTGTTATAGTTAGGAATTAGCATTTTAAAAACCTTTGAAATTCACTGAAAAAACCATAGGTTTCAGGCCTGTTATAGTTAGGGTTTAGCATTTAAAAAACCTTTGAAATTCACAGAAAAAACCATAGGTTTTAGGGAAAGTTATAGTTAGTTGGACATTGCACTCGTACAAAACCCGTGGAATTCCCCCGTTATAGTTAGTTCAGCTAACTATAACTCGCGCCCCCTCAATGCACTGCTGATGACGTCACATATTACATCACTCATGACATGGTCAGTGACATCACTGATGACATCACTGATGACATCTCAAATGACATCACTGATGACATCATCCATGTGAGAATTTAATGCATCTTCTCACACCCTAATATAACTTTTGATACACCCACTCTAAATTACAGACTGCCATTCTCAAAACCATACACACTCCAATACCAATAAGTACATACCCACTCACTGATTCTTAGGTCTACACACACACATCTACTCACTCACCCGTACAGTCACTCATACTTACAGTCACTCAGTACAGGACTATCATATGCACTCATACACCTATATAAACACTCCCACAACGCAACTCATCCATAGAGGTACTCACACACCTAGTCAGTCATGCAAATAATTAATCACACTCCAATTTACTCACCTATACAGTTATACACACCAGCTCACTTATTCATAAAAATACTAGCACATTCTTAAGCTCCTATGCAATCACTGATGCAAGCACACACTCATCCATATAGCCAATCTCACAATCACACACTCTCACTTATAGCCATTTATATACTCCAACACACATATATACTGCCTTTCACATATGTAGTTACTCACACATGTACCACTGAGATATACATTCAATCACTAACACACCCATACACACACTCACCCACCCATACAGTCCATCACAGACACACTGTTGAAACCATGCACCCAGTGAATCACCCACTCACACATCTATGCACAGAGTCACACACACCCCACCCACACAAACACTGAGGCACCCATATAGATACTCAGAGAACCAATCCATAACCCATATAGACACTCATTTAGCTAGTCAGAAACCCATGCAGCTGCTTGCACAACAACAGACAGACGGATACAGACATTCACACAGTTTAGTCACTCACCCATGCATCCAGTAAGATACATTTAATCACTCACTTATAGACTCAGTCACGCACCTACTAAATCATCCATTCAGACGCTTATACACCCACTCATTCTTCAATACGCCTTTCCCTATATATATTAAACATATTTAAACTTTACAGAAACACACAGTCACTGGATGATGTCAGTGATGTCATCAGTGATGTCACTGACCATGTCATGAGTGATGTAATATGTGACGTCATCAGCAGTGCATTGCGGGGCGCGAGTTATAGTTAGCTGAACTAACTATAACGGGGAATTTCACGGGTTTTGTACGAGTGCAATGTCCAACTAACTATAACTTTCCCTAAAACCTATGGTTTTTTCTGTGAATTTCAAAGGTTTTTAAATGCTAAACCCTAACTATAACAGGCCTGAAACCTATGTTTTTTTCAGTGAATATATATATATATATATATATATATATATATATATATATATATACATTCATGGTGTAACTTATATATGTATTGTTTTTGAAGCGAAGTACTTTCCCTACTCTTGCTTAGACTGTAGTAGGAATATTAAAATTAAACTATTTGCAATTCAACACTTTCCTTACTGTTGAACTGTTTGGAGTGGGAATAGTAAATCTCACCCCTCCAAAATCCAATGCTTTCCCTACTGTTTCTCAGACTGGAGTGGGAGTAGTAAATTTTACCCCTCCAAAGTCCAACACTTTCCGTACTGTTGCGCTGATTGGAGTGGGAATAGAAAATTTCACCCCTCCAAAATCCAACGCTTTTCCTACTGATGGTCAGACTGGAGTGGGAAGAGTAAAATTTTACCCCTCCGAAACCCAATGCTTTCCCTATTGTTTCACTGTTTGAAGTGGTGATAGTAAATGTTACTCCTCTGAAGCCCAGCACTTTCCCTACTGTTTTATAAACTAGAGTGTGAATAGTCTAATATTCTAAGGGCTTGATTACAAGTTTGGCAGTCCGACCGCCCGAACGACGCGGTCTCCGGAATACCGCAGCGCTACCGGTCTTCCATCCTCCTTATTGCGAGTTGACCACGGGGCCCGACGTGTGTGCCTGCGGTGAACTTGCGGCGGTGGTCAATGGTTTTCCATATGTATGGATGCCTGTGTTTATATTTCGACTGTACATGTGTCGAATGTACACATATGCATGATACATGTGAAAAAATACCACCTAACCATTGCCAGAGTCTGGGCCATATGTGGCCAGGCCAGTCAATGGGTACATAACACAAAACAGACTTACCTGTATTTTGTCGCAAACAGAGTCGTATTATTTGGGGTGAAGATGCTGCTGTGAAGGGGGGAGCTGGAGAAAGGGATCCACGTTTAACTTTGACGGGAAGAACAGGAAAGGACTGAGTATGCACCCCAAATACTTCGATTTTGCCAACTCAAAGCTGGCGGTCCCACCGCCGGGGTCCGCACGTCGGTAAGCCAACTCATTATACGGACGGCAGTGAAACTTCTCTGTACCGCCCTATGGCAGATGCTTTTCCCGAACTGCAGGCGCTGCGGTCTGCGGCATGCTGGTGGTGTCGGTGGTTCACCTGCGGTCTTTGCAAAAGCAATCAGACAATCTCATAATACGGAAGTATTTTGCGTAAATAATTATAGTATCACGATATTGTGGGAAACTATATTTTTGACACAATATTTTTGTCAAATATATTGTTTACCACAACAGCGTGTCAGTGATCAGTCATCTGGGTACCACCAAATTTCATGAACACCAGACTCCATGAAACATACAGCTGTCATAACACCAGTTGGCTGTTTTTCAATTCAAGGGAATGCCATTCAGATTAGTAGTGGTTTCTGTCTTCCATAGGCTCATGTTCAATTTATTCGGAAAAGAACAAGGAGTAGCATTCTCTCAGGATGACATTTTGGTAATTGGGGAAAACAGAAGTGTTCATGATCTCAGGTTACAGAAAGTTTTGAGTATTCTGGAAGACAAGGGTTTAACAGTAGAGTTTTCCAAGTGCAAGTTTGCCGAAAATAGTGTAAAATATCTAGGGCATGTGATTGGAGAGGGTGGTGTGAAATCAAAGCCATCTTTAATTAATGAATTGGTGAAACTCCTGCACCTATTAAGGATGACAACAGACCATTCTTATACATGGCAGAGTACTGTGCAAAATTCACCCCTAATTTTGCAGAAAAAACATACAACATTACACAATAAATGTAGGAAGCTGGCTCTGTATATACCATACCAAAGTAAGGTATAGTGTGCACAGAGTCCAGGGAGTCCCCAGAGATATAGCAGAGGCTAAATTAGGTAAGTACTATCAGCTCTCTTTGTGGTAGAGTAAAATATACTTTCAATTGTAAACCTTTACACAGAAATGCAATTGGGAATGGATTTGCAGTTGCTACAGGTTGGTATGACTTTAAAAAAGCAGTTTGAATCACACAGTAACTACTTTTAGGATACTTTTTGATCACTTTGAGATTACATTGAGTACTGGATGTGGTGTGCCTAGATACCACACCTGAGGATCTCACAATACAAGGAAAGGAAGACTTTTCTTGGCTTGAGTAATAGTTACTGTATTTCCCATACAAAATATCAGTTCAACACTTAGAACATTTTAAGCCCAAAATCTCATATCAAGGGTTCCTATGGGAGAAAAATGGTTAGCAGTTTCACAGGTAAGTAAACGTCTTACAAGTGGGAGTTTTGGGGGATAGTACCAAGGTTCCCCAAGGTCTAGGTAGGCACTCTAGTTGCACCACCACCAGCATTGGGGTGGCCGGGTGCAGAGTGCAGGGCCCAATGTTAGCCAATGGGGCTAAGGGGGCCTTCGGTTAGGGACTGCTTATGAGCAGGCCACTCGGGTGTGGGAGAAAAGCTCCTGGGGTTAAGGATAGCACTGCAGGGGCCAACAATCAGTACAGGAGCTGCACCACCAGTGGCACAGGGGCGGCCGGGTGCAGTGTGCCAAGGAGACGTCGGGGACCCTGTTATTCTCAATAGGTTCGGTTTGGCAAATTTGCTGCTGGCTCGGGCAGGGAGACTTCCTGAAGGCAACCACCAGCTGGAGAGGTAAGTTGGATTCTTGGGGGATGCCTGGACACCGTCGGTCGGGCCACCCAAGGCCGTGGAGCATTGGGAGCAGGGGTGTCTTCTGGCATCGGGTTTTCTTACCAGCTCCGGTCGCGGTCGGGGGGACCCTTCAGGCTGAGGCTGCAGGTGTCGTCTTGGAGCTTGAGGGAGGTCAGGGATCACCAGATCCCAGGTCAGGATCGCTGGGAAGACCTCCTTGTGGTGTTGGACCACTCGAACTCGGGCCGTGCGCATCGGGTGCAGAGTAGTGCAGAATCACGGAGTCGCCGGAATCCAGATTATGTGGGTGAGTCTTGGCTTGAGCAAATCTGGTGCTCAGAGGAGACAGAGTCTGTAAGATGGTTGCAGGGCAGGTCCACTGGGCTCTGGGGGTAGATGGCTGTTGGACACACCGGGTTCTTTGCTGTATAAACTAATGGGGTAACCCAAGAAGGCCATAGGACCTGGGTAGCATATAGTACAAATAACAATGTGGTCCTAAAGGTAATTACAATACTTAATTTTGCAATACAGGCGAGCTGGAAAAGAAAATTTGCACAGATCACACTTAACGCTGTTTCAATTAGTTCTTCGCTGTAGGAAGCTCGGAAGCAGACAGACCGGTAGGGCTGGGGGCAACGCAGTAGGTGTCCTCTTCTTCCTGGGTCAGCACGGGTCTTCGGTCCTTCTTCCTTCTTCCACAAATCTGAGGAGGCACGGTTCAGGGTGGCCCCTAAATACTAGATTTAGGGGCGTTAAAAGGGGGGTCCCTTCCTTGGGGTTGGTACACCCCCTATTATGCCACCCTCCAGTGGGAGGGGGCATGAACCTCTCCCTAATTGGCTGAGTCCCCTCATCTTCAAGATGGAGGGGACTGAGAAGTGTGCTTCCCCTCGCCTCCCCCACCTGAGAGGTGCAGTTGGCAAAGGTGTGCACAACTCTCTTCCTAGCTTGGTTTTCCTGCCGATTCTCCCGCCCAAAGTGGGGGGCAGAACCGGTGGGGGTCAGTTGCTGGGGGCAGACAAAGGCAGGGACAGCTCCCAAAGGCGGCAGGCCTTTGAAGCTTTCCCTTTGTGGACCCAGCCCATCCTGGGGAGGATGCTTGACACCTCTTCCCAGGATGGGCTTTGTTTCTGGACCCAGAGAGCGGAGGCTCTCTACCCAGGTGTCCAGAAACCTGTTTGGTGGTGGAAAATGATGGGCAGCCATTCAGGAACCACACCAGGTCTGGTTGTTTTTCAGGGGTCATATCTAAGATGCCCTCTGAGTGTATTTTACATTAAATCCCACACTGGCAGCAGTGTGGGTTTAATGTGCTGAGAAGCTTGCTACCAAACTTCCCAGGTTTTAGTAAACCATTATGGAGCTGTAGAGTTCGTAATGACAAACTCCCAGATCATATTCTCTTTATGGCTTTACTACACTTACAATGTCTAAGAATGGACTCATGTCCTTGTGTTTGCTTTGTTCGCCCTAAGTTGGCAGGGTATGCCCAGACGTGGGTCCGTGGCTCAATTTGCCACTGGATTCAAGGTAGTCTGGCTGATGAGGGGTGTTACCCTGAAACCGATCCCAGGATGCTTGTTTCTGGTTCAGGGAAGACCTGGCTTGGCAGTTCGGGCTGGACTGTTCTCATGAGGCACAGGGTCAAGACTGATTTGCATATGGCTGGGTCTGAAGTGAGGTGGCGAAGTAAGCTAAAGAACGATGATGTATTCAACCCAGATCTGTGACTGGGGGTGAGTGTCTGAAAAGTTTCAGTGCTTCGTCCATCATCTCCTTGTGTTTGCTTTGTTTGCCCTAAGTTGGCAGGGTATGCCCAGACGTGGGTCCCTTGCTCACTTTGCCACTGGATTCAAGCTAGCCTGGCTGATGAGGGCTGTTAGCCCAAAACCCATGAGGCACAGGGTCACGACTGATTTGCATATAGCTGTGTCTGAACTGGGGTGGCAAAGTGAGCTAAAGAACGATGATGGATTCAACCCAGATCTGTGACTGGGGGTGAGTGTCTGAAAAGTTTCAGTGCTACGTCCATCATCTCCTTGTGTTTGCCCTAAGTTGGCAGGGTATGCCCAGACGTGGGTCCCTTGCTCACTATGCCACTGGATTCAAGCTAGCCTGGCTGATGAGGGCTGTTAGCCCGAAACCGGTCCCAGGATGCTTGTTTCCGGTCCAAGGAAGACATGGCTTGGCAGTTTGGGCTGGACTGTTCCCATGAGGCACAGGGTTACGACTGATTTGCATTTGGTGTGTCTGAACTGGGGTGGCGAAGTGAGCTAAAGAACGATGATGGATTCAACCCAGATCTGTGACTGGGGGTGAGTGTCTGAAAAGTTTCAGCGCTCCGTCCATCATCTCCTTGTGTTTGCTTTGTTTGCCCTATGTTGGCAGGGTATGCCCAGACGTGGGTCCCTTGCTCACTTTGCCACTGGATTCAAGCTAGCCTGGCTGATGAGGGCTGTTAGCCCGAAACCGGTCCCAGGATGCTTGTTTCCGGTCCAAGGAAGACATGGCTTGGCAGTTTGGGCTGGACTGTTCCCATGAGGCACAGGGTCACGACTGATTTGCATATAGCTGTGTCTGAACTGGGGTGGCGAAGTGAGCTAAAGAACGATGATGGATTAAACTCAGATCTGTGACTGGGGGTGAGTGTCTGAAAAGTTTCAGTGCTCCGTCCATCATCTCCTTGTGTTTGCTTTGGTTGCCCTAAGTTGGCAGGGTATGCCCAGATGTGGGTCCCTTGCTCACTATGCCACTGGATTCAAGCTAGCCCGGCTGATGAGGGCTGTTAGCCCGAAACCGGTCCCAGGATGCTTGTTTCTGGTCCAAGGAAGACATGGCTTGGCAGTTTGGGCTGGACTGTTCCCATGAGGCACAGGGTTACGACTGATTTGCATATAGCTGTGTCTGAACTGGGGTGGCGAAGTGAGCTAAAGAACGATGATGGATTCAACCCAGATCTGTGACTGGGGGTGAGTGTCTGAAAAGTTTCAGCGCTCCGTCCATCATCTCCTTGTGTTTGCTTTGTTTGCCCTAAGTTGGCAGGGTATGCCCAGACGTGGGTCCCTTGCTCACTTTGCCACTGGATTCAAGCTAGCCTGGCTGATGAGGGCTGTTAGCCCGAAACCGGTCCCAGGATGCTTGTTTCCGGTCCAAGGAAGACATGGCTTGGCAGTTTGGGCTGGACTGTTCCCATGAGGCACAGGGTCACGACTGATTTGCATATAGCTGTGTCTGAACTGGGGTGGTGAAGTGAGCTAAAGAACGATGATGGATTAAACCCAGATCTGTGACTGGGGGTGAGTGTCTGAAAAGTTTCAGCGCTCCGTCCATCATCTCCTTGTGTTTGCTTTTTCCATAGGCCTGCATGTGTTTTCTGTTTGTGACCATGCCTCCTTGCTGGTTGTTGTCTGACCATGTGGCTGGTGGCCATTTTGTATAGCCAGCCAGTGTGCTTTCCCCATAGGCTTGCATGTCTTCTCTGTTTGTGGCCATGCCTCTTTGCTGGATGTTGTTGTTCTGACCATGTGGCTGGCAGCCATTTTGTGTAGCCAGCCAGTGTGCTTTTGCCATAGGCCTGCATATCTTCTCTTTGTTCCCCATGCCTCCTTGCTTGCTGTTTGACCATGTGGCTGGTGGGCATTTTGCGTAGGCATCCAGTGTGCTTTTGTCATAGCTTTGCATGTGTTGTTCTTCTATCATCATGCTACGGCCATGCCTCCTTGCTTGCTGGTTCACCATGTGGTCAGTCGGTGGCCATTTTGTGTATGTAGCCAGGGTACTTTTGCCATAGGCCTGCATGTCTTCTTCTCTTTGCTCCCAATGCCTTTTTGCTCTGTGTTGTTGTTGTTGATGACCATGTGGCAATGGCAGGCAGCCATTTTGTGTGTCCATCCAGTGTGGCCCTTTGCCATAAGCTTGCATAGATGGTTTGGCAATGAGATAGCAGTTTAGTAAATTAAAATGAATGATATGCTTGAGAATAATGGGCCAGATCTACGACCATTGGAATTGCTACTTGCAAATTGCGACAAATTGCGAGTCGCAATTTGCGAGTCGCAATTTCCAATGTACACCAGTGTCTGAGACACTGTTAGCGATTCCCATTGGGGTCGCAAATTGCATGCCTCATGAATATTAATGAGGCTGTCGCAATTTGCGACCCCATTGGGAATGGCGGGCACTCCCAGGGATGGTGGCCTGCTGGGGTCAGCAGACCTCCATGTCTGGCACTGCTTTTAAATAAAGCAGTTTTTTTTTAAAAAATGCAACCCGTTTTCCTTAAAGGAAAACGGGATGCATTTAAAAAAAAAAAAATTACTTTTCATTTTTTAAGGGCAGGCTGTGGTCCATGGGACCACTGCCTGCCCTTAAAAACTGTTTGCGCATGCATTCCGAAAGGGGAAGGGGTCCCCCGGGGACCCCTTCCCGTTTACGAGTGCTTTACCACCCTCTTGAAGAGGGTGGTAAACTGCAAGTGTTTTGCGACCGCAATTTCCTATTAAAAAGTACTCCTCCCCAGTTTGAGACTTTTTTACAGTTAGCAAAGAGGGGTAGCACCTTGCAGTATGCACCATTTGCCACACAGATGTTCATTGAGGAAAGCCTGGTACACATTATGGTTATGGTATTGGAGATGCGACCCACATGAAAAAACACCACACAATCAAGTGGGAGGAGCACCTTAAAAAAATTGCTGAACGTGGTCGTGGTGGTGGGGAGAGCCGGGAAACATCAGCTACAAGTCCAATCTCGGGGGAAGGTGATAATGATGAGGAAGAAGAGGGTGACATCTTCTTCACACAAAGCATCCCTGTCCCCAGCAGTGTGCCAGCAGATTCACCACCCTCAGCGACTTCACAATGGCACAAGAAGACTCAGAGTGAGATGATGGAGACACCACAGCATACAGTGACTTCCCCACCACCACGACACACATTGAGTCTACCACTAGCATGTGCTTCTCAAAAGACGCCTGTGTCAGTGTCCAAAGAAAATAAGAAAATCCAGGCTACTATTTTGTTTAGACAGGAGGGGCCCCACGAGCGAATCCACCCAACCGCACGTTTATACAATGGGACGCTGGACCTATTCCCTTTTTCTTTTGTGTAAGAAGTGGGATTCTTAGAACTTGTGGCAGCCATCTGCCCAAAATGGAAGGTACCAAGTAGGACCTATTTTGCCACAGTGGTTGTTCCAGCACTGCATCACGATGTGCTGCAGTTGGTTGGATAAGCTTTGCAGCAAAGTGTTGTTTACACCATCCACCTGACGACAGACATGTGGACCACTTGTCAGGCTACTGATTACATGTGCATCACTGGACACTGGATCTCTTTTGCAGGGTTAAAGCAAAAGACATCTTCAGGTCTTGGCCCTGAAGGAAGTTTTAAGAGCGTTCAGGGCATGCAACAGTGGCCATGTTCGCGATGGAGAAATAACATACAGCTGTAAACATCTTGGAGGAATTTAACAGCAAGGTGTATGAATGGCTGTGACCCAGATGTCTAAGAATTGGATTTGTTGCCACGGACAATGGCAGTAATATAGTCAAGGACATGTCAGACGGAGGCTATTTCAGGGTCCTGTGTTTGGTTCATTGCATCAGCCTGGTGGTGCAAGTCTTCCTAAAAAATGAAGACATAGTCAGGAACATACTGACCACTTGCAGAAGAATCTGCACCCATTTCAGCCATTCTTTTAAAGTTCGGAAGTAGCTGCAGATTATTCAGCGTAATAATAGAGCACCAGTTAAAGCTCTGATACAGGAGGTGCCAACACGCTGGAACTCCACCTTTTACATGCTGCAACGTCTGTTTGAGCAGTACAAACAGATCAATGACTATGTCATTCAAAGAGAAGGGGGATGCAGTTGGGAAAGCTATGACCATGGATGCGGACAAATAGGGCCTAGTCAAATGCCTGACACAGATGCTACTCCCTTTTGAGGTTTTCACATGGGAAGTTAGCAAGGAGGACAGCATGATGGGTCAAGCTATCCTGTTGCATCTCCTACGAGACGAGGTAAAGAAGACATCTGTAAAGTTCGCCCCTGCAGGTGTGAATGAAAACACAGAAGCACATGCCTTAGTTGAGAGCTTAGTTCTGCGCTTGGCTTCTAATATAATGCGCTTGGCTTCTAATATAAGTCTGCAACATGATACCATTGAGTCCAAAGAGTACATATGTGCCACATTACTTGATCCACGGTACAAAATCATTCTGCCCACTTTCATCCGTTTTTCTGAAGGGTACGTTTTAAATTACAAGAGGTGGATTGTAGAGCAAGCCGGAGACTTGGAAGAAGAACGGCTGGAACTTCGAGTCCCACCCGCAGTTCTGGCGTGCCACCTTCAACTTCCAGAGAGGGCAGTCTTGTCTCACAGCAGCCAACAACACCATCAACCAGAACACCGGCAACAACAGCAAAAGAAACACCCCAACCTCTGCATTGTATATGTTTCAATTGACAGGGCTCAAGTCCAGTGCAGAGGCGATGGCAAAACAGGTAGAGCAAGTGACAGCACCAATGACCATCCACAATCAATCAATCAATCAATCAATCAGGGAAATTGTAAGCGCACTACTCACCCGTGAGGGTCTCAAGGCGCTGGGGGGGGGATCAGCAGTTACGTTCAGTCGAAGAGCCAGGTCTTGAGAGTCTTCTTGAAGATGTTCAGGGAGGGGGCGCATCTGATGTCGATAGGGAGCTCATTCCAGTTCTAGGCCGCGATGTAGGAGAAAGCTCTTACCCCTGTTCTGGCTTTGCGGATGCGGGGGATTTCGGCGAGGTGGGTAGAGCGGAGGTTTCTTTTGGGTACGTGGAAGGCGATTCTCTCGTTGAGGTATTGGGGTCCTGTGTTGTGGAGACATTTGTAGGCGTGAGTGAGTATCTTGAAGGTGACTCTCTTCTCGACGGGGAGCCAGTGGAGGTTCCGTAGATGTTGGCTGATGTGCTCGTGTCGGGGGATGCCGACGATGAGTCTGGCTGCAGTGTTCTGTATCGCCTGGAGCTTGCAGAGTAGAGACTTGTTGATGCCGGCGTAGAGGGTGTTTCCGTAGTCCAATCTGCTGGTTATGAGTGTGTGGGTGACTGTCTTCCTTGACTCTGGGGGGATCCATTTGAAGGTCTAACGGAGGGTGCGGAGGGTGTTGAAGCAGCTGGAGGCGAAGGCGTTGACCTGCTTGTTCATGGAGAGGGAGGAGTCGAGTACCATGCCGAGCTTTCTGACATGGTCCATGGGGGTCAGAGGGCTGCTGAGGGCGGCTGGCCACCAGGTGTTATTCCATGCTGACGGAGTGGTTCTGAGTACGAGCACTTCTGTCCTCTGCGAGTTGAGCTTCAGGCAGCTGTTGCTCATCCAGGTTGCGACGTCCCGCATTCCTTCCTGGAAGTTGAGTCTGGTGGTGGTGGGGTCCCTGGTGAGGGAGAGGATGAGCTGCGTGTCGTCGGCGTAGGATACTATGCTGAGGCCGTGCTGTCTGATGATGGCGGCGAGGGGGGCCATGTAGATGTTGAATAGGGTTGGGCTGAGAGATGATCCTTGGGGTACTCCGCAGATGATTTCCGTGGGTTCGGAGAGGAAGGGTGGCAGTCTGATTCTTTGGCTTCTGCCAGTGAGGAACGAGTGGTTCCAGTCGAGGGTGGTTCCTTGTATGCCGGCATCGTGGAGTCTGGCGGCGAGTGTGCGGTGGGATACGGTGTGGAATTCTGCTGACAGGTCGAGAAGGATCATGGCTGCGGTGTGGCCTTGGTCGAGAAGGGTGCGGATGTCATCTGTGGTGGCGATTAGAGCGGTCTCAGTGCTGTGGTTGCTGCGAAATCCGGATTGGGAGGGGTCGAGGATGGAGTTGTCTTCAATGAATTTGTTAGTTGTGCGTTGACGGTCTTCTCAGCGACTGTTGCCTTGAAGGGGAGGAGGGAGATGGGCCTGTAGTTCTTGAGGTCCGTGGGATCCGCTAAGGGTTTCTTAAGCAGGGGACTTACTTCTGTGCATTTCCAGTCGTCGGGGAAGGTGCCAGTCATGAAGGTGGCGTTGATGGTGTGTCGTAATTCTGGTGCGATGGCGGTGGCGGCTCTGTGGTAGATGTGCAGTGGGCACGGGTCCGTGGGGGCCCCCGAGTGGATGCCTTTCATGGTCGAGACGGTCTCTTCGGTTGTGATCGGTGTCCAGGAGACGATGGTGGGCTGGCTGGTGTTGTCGGAGGGCGCGGTGGTTGCGGCGTCAGGTGTTTTGTCGTTGAAGTTGTCATAGAGGTTCCACAGGATGTTTCAGGAGTCTCTCGATGGTCCAAAAGAGGTCTATGTGGATCAAAATCCCTTGATGTATTGGTAAGGGAAGATGCACCAATGGCCAGAGATCAGCAGGCTGGCAATAAAGTATCTGGCTTGGCCTGTCGCCAGTGTGTCTGCTGAACGTGTGTTCAGTGCAGCTGGTGCGATCGTCACGGTGAGAAGGACCAGTCTCTCACCTCAAAATGTGGAGAGATTGGCTATGATCAAAATGAACCAACATTTTATAACACACAATTACACCGTTCCTGAAACAGCAGCACAGGAGGAAGAAGAGGGTGATTGGTCCGAAATTGAATCAAATGTGTTAGCTGACCAACTTCTGGCTGAACCACCTGAGTTTGAAGACAAACTCTACTTCCCAGACTAAGTATGCCAGTGCCCCCATAGAACTTTTAAAATTTTCTCGTTGAACTTAGTTCTTTCTTTGCAAAAACACAACAAAAAAATTAGCTAGAGGAACGGTATTATTTTTGTGTCAGATTTATGCTCCCCCACCTTTTTTATTAGTCACATATATATTGCCGGATTGCAGTTGGACGAGTGTGCACTGAAGAAGCCTCCTCTATTCCTTCATGACTTTGGGGACAATGCCTGCCCTTCCCCCCGCATGCCCATTGCCTATTCCTTTTTGCATCACTTAGCACTAGAAGGGCTGCCCAATAATACGATCTATTATCCTACAAGACTGCCTGCCAAGACCAAAATCCAATGTGTTGCCTGCATCAAAGATGATTGAATACCTATCTGAACTACCCATGCTTGGAGTGGATGAGGTAACTTCAACTATTGCAACGGTGAGTGACTGATTGCGTGAGTAATGATTTAAGTTGATTGATGATTCATGTGGTGGCAGACACTGAGGGAGGGTGTGTGTTGAACCGTAATATGGGAAATTTCTTGAGATGATTATTGATTTGCATTGTTTGGGGATTGAGTGATGGGCGCTCATTTCTTTCCCTGTAGGTGATGATCAGCCCTTTCACACTTAGCCAGATTTAATTAATTGTAGGGGTGCTCTCCTTTTTTCTTTTTCTTCAGACAACATTACAATCAAACTAGTTAACAAACAAAAACCTATGCAAAATACTGCTATTCTGTTTCATTCTCTGCTTGTTCTTCAGCAGCAGTGCACTGCACTCCACGTCTATCTTGCTCGGGTCATGATGATGATGAAGACTGGCCTGGGACGGTGTTACTCGGAGTCAGGACTGGAAGAGTATCATGGAAGAACTCAGAGCGGGACTGGGAGCTGCAGGACTACCTCATCAATAGCTAGAAGCAAGAAGTTATTGAGTATACTATTGACTTGAGTTCAAAGGTAAACCAAGAGTCTGAGGCCTAGTACTCAGCTGTGTGGAATAGAAAGAGGTACGTTTGTGAAATGCTGCTCTGTGTGTGTGTGTGTGTGTGTGTGTGTTGGACTTGAGGCAAAAGTGATACTCTGAGTCCCCCTTTTGTTTTTTTGCCACTGCCTCTGAGTCTTCTTGATACACTCCTCATGAAGCTTACCTTCCTTCTGTCCTTTTCCTTGACCCTAAATACATTTTCTCTTTTACAATCCACTGGCCTTCTTTTAGTCTCATTCATGAACGAAAGGTGAACGTTAGCTGAGCTCAACAACACTCCTGCTTACTTATCGGACCAGTGCAGACAGGCCCCAAAGAGTGGACATTCCTGAGGAGAATGCAGACACACCACCCAATTTTGCAATACAGTATCATTTTTCTTTTAACATATTAACTAAGAGAAGTGGGTGGGTAGGTTCACTCCCTAACCTAGAAGACAGAACATATAGATATATGGTAAATTGGGTCTTTGGGGCAGAAGGACTATTTGCAATGCATAAATCTGTACTCTGTCATACTCATTCCTTTGTTTCCTTCTAACAACAAATTGATGGTGAATGATGTGCTGCTGCTAATTGAACAGATGAATGTCGGCCTTGTGTTGTAGTGTTTGTCTTTGTCAAACCTTTCCCCAAATCCCATTACCCATCCATTCATCAAACCCCTAACCCTCTTCCCCCGAGCTGTGTGATTTATTGAGGTGTGGCTTAAATTTCACCATCAATGGATCACACACTTGGTGGGGCGGATGTGGTTAAAGCATTACAAACTTATTGTAGAATGTTCTGAGCAGTAGCCCACACCAGCCCATTACCAACTCGCGCATTAAAAATGATCCATATTGTTTTAGTTATAGAATGAAGAACATCAGTCGTCAGCATCATCATCATTCAGACCTTGTGTTGCTTAACCGTAAACGCCTCACTTAAGCTTGTCGACTCCAGACTTTGAGTCCATTTTACTTACTTACTTGCTATTTTTTCTATGTTAGCACAATTAGGCATTCTCATTTTGTCATTACGTAGTACTCAGGTGGTGTCAATTCTTTATAAATCTTTGATAAATATATAACCCATTTACTCATTCTTCCTATTTCCATTTAGTTGCCTACGATGGATAATCAATCAATCATTCAGATCAAACCTACAGTTGGAGCTCACCTGTGTGAAACTGGAAGTGGGACCTCGCTTCTGAAGTTATGATGCCTCCCCTGTTATTGCTGCATGTTTATTCAGGTAAGACAACTAGTAGTGATGTAATTTAACTTAATAAGAAATAAATTAACTGCTACTGTTTTTTTATCTAGATAGTTCAGAACTTAGACAATATAGGTCATCATGGCAGCATTCCCCATAATGGTCAAGATAGTTAGAGATGTATAAGCCTAGACTCTATAACTAAGTGCTACGCTATCTCTTAAGTTACAAGCATATAAACAGGCTGCGTAAAACTTCTTGAAGGCAGCAGTGCAAAGTAAAAGTAAAATAAACTACTTCAGGCATACATTTAGATTAGAAAAAATAGTTTCCCCCTTTATTTATTTACAAAGCAACCCACCCTCTCCACCCAAACAACATGCCCACCCCTCTCCCAAACAAAACTGACCCAAGCCCCAAAACTCAAAGGGCCTCATTTATGAGAAGTGTTGCATCGCTGCATGAAAGCAGCGATGCAACACTTCTCAGTGCGCCCTCCTTGCGACACGAATGATGGGTCATATTTACTGTATGACGCATCATGTCGCAAGGAATGACAGATAAGTCAGTATTACTGACGTATCTGTCAGCGCAAAAGTGGCACATTGCTGGAGTTGTGTCGGAACCATGACGCAACTCCAGCAATGTTCCTTTCACATGGGGCAAGCCCCATGTGAAAGGGCCTGCGTCACCCTTATGCCTGCCATGAGGGAAGCGTAAGGTTATGACGCATTGGCGTCCTAGAAGTGGCGCAGCGAAATCTCATAGATTTCACTGTGCCACTTCTACGATCCTTTCTTGCGGGGGAATGCCCACCCTGCATACATTATACCTGACGCAGGTATAATGTAGCGCAGGGGTTTACGAAGTGACACATCTGCCTAGATGCGTCAATTTGTAAATATGACGCAACATGGCGCATTATTTGTGACGCAACGGTGGCGCAAAAGTGATGCAGGCCTTATAAATCAGGCCTAAAATGTCCAAGAAAGTCTCTCCAGTCCCAAATCCCTTCCCACCCAGCCCCAACAAACAACAAATCCCTCCCACCAAAACAAAATTTTTAAAAAGGGATAAAAGAGGGCATTAAGGACGTCAGTCCGGAGCTGGTGCCTGCTCTGCTCCAACAAGGTGAGCTGGCCCTCGATGGTGTCCAGCCGCTGCAGGATGGGTTCAAACTGGAATGGCATGGTGAGCAAAAAAACGATGGATTTAGGCCCAGATCTCTGAACTGGGGTGAATGTATGACATTGTTCTGCATTCTGTCCATCTACTGTTGTTTTTGCAGCAATGGCTTGTTGCCATTCTGGTGGGGGGTGGCAGCAGTTGGCTGGCGGCGGCAATGGGATGGCCAGGAGGCTGGAGGCTGAGGTGGACTTCCTGGACTGGGGCCCGGCAGCTGTCCGTTTATTTCTTCCTCCTCCTCTCTCAGGACCACCAGCCGCCGGTATTCCTGCTGGATACGCTCCAGCCACTACTGCCGCAAACAGGATGCTCTCTCCTGCCTGTTGGGTGGTCTAGCTGGACCAGCAAGAGCAGCTATATTGAGAAAAACAAAAAAGACATTGTAAATAATGCTCTGTGCAAACAAATGTTTTAAATAACTGGGTGGCACAGTAGAAGTACATTGCTGGTCCCCTAGGGCCATTTGAATGTATTTGATGTGATTATGATTAGGAGAATCACAAGGCCAATTTTATGTTTTCTTTTACCCACACATGTTGCCAAACATAAAAAAGCACTGACTGTGTGGCAGAAAAGTAACTGGCAGAGAATGACATCACAGGATTAACAAAAACTGTGATTGGATCATTATCTTTTTCTATAGGCTTTTCAAGTAACTATAAACAGAGTCAGAAACTTTGGGTTGAAAAAACAATGACTTCTCATTGATGAGTACGGCATTATGTACTATATGGAGTACAAGTTGTGTGTGGTGCTAAAATAATGAAGCCGTGCTCATTGCTAGCCAGCGCCTTTGCTAGTTTGCTACTGTCTGCACCTGTAGTTGACAATTATCTATTTTTCATTCCAATGGCCCTGTTCTTCCCCAAATGCATTTCTCTTTTTACCCTGTCTCTAAAGAGGCTGATAAATAATAAATAAGATACTACGTCAGTCACACACCTCATGTATGAAATGCAGATATTAATATATTATCCTGTCTGCCATAAGTGGACATTGAGGAAAATGAATCTAATGGACTGCACTACAGGTAAAGGAACGGATTACATAGAATTTATTTGGCACATTTGTCACTGTGTATCCCATATGCCAAACTTGATATCAAATCATGCACTTACTCCTACTTTACTCTGTGGCCTCGCCCGCCACCACCGATTTCCAACAAATGAATTTGCTGGGCAGTAACCAAGGAAAGGAAACTTGATTTTCTGTACTGCAGGGGGTAGGGTAGAGGGATTAGACAGGTTGGGTAGAGCTTTTCTATATATAATAGAGGGGCCTCTACACTGATCATCGATTCATCATCTTTGGCTTATTCTGTCACGGTTCAATTCAAAAGGGAAAAATCTGAATAAGTGTAAATTAATTTGTTATGGGAAACCATGACATATGTTCTGGAATCACTTCACATGGGTATTGCATGATTAAATGTGGCACATGCCAAGAATGGCCCACCCACCCTTTCACTCATATACCATTTCCTTTCTTTTAAGTTACCTTCCGTTCTTTCATGTCTCCCCCAAGCCATCAAAGCTCATTATGTGAGATTTTGCTGCATTGCAGATAGAAGAGGCTATAATAATAGCTCAACCACCGCTGTGGCTGGTAAAGCTGGGGGGGGTTTCACCTCACAGTCATTTTTGATGACGACGAGCGACGCATGGCAATTGTTCCTTAACAAAACTACATTTGGAACTAATGTATTGCAGTGCATGATCTTTGATTTTATTCTATTTCCATTTCCCAGCACCCTTGATGAGCCAACTCAGTCTCCGGGCTTCTTAATTAATCAGCCTAAGCGAGCGCCTGATGAAGGCGATTAGGTAGCTGCACCTGCCTAGCAGAAATTAGAAAACTGGATCACACAATAATACACCAGCATAAACTTTACTAAACATAACTTACCACTGAGTGTGAGCAGCATGCTATTTGGATGTATTTTTTAGCATTGCAGGGCACAAACACAACAAATAGTTAATACTCACCAAGCCCCGAAATCTCGATGCCTAGCAGGTCGAGCAGGTCCTATTCCCAGTCGAGTATATCGGCCCAGCAGTGCCTCAGCTGATGGGCAGTGCGCCGCACCTCGCTGATGCGCCGCAAGCACCGGTGCACCGTCCCCCAGTGTCACTGAGGCTCCCGCAAGGAGTAGCCGCTACCGGGCCTGCTGCCAGCATAGAGGGGAGGTGGTGCTGCACAAAAAAAACTAGTGCTGCCACCTCCTCCTCTCCAAAGATCGCCCGGGGCTGCACACCTGGGCGGCGGCGCTGCCGGCATGGGAGCCGCCCCTCTGCCATGGAGGTGGGTGGGGAAATAATAACTAAGAAGGAAAAGGAAGGGAAAATAAAGAAGAAAGAAATAAAGAAAGAAGGGGGAATAAACAAAGTCAAAAAAATCACAAAAACGAAAAAATTTACACAAAAACTTAAAATACACAAACACAAAGACACACACTATTGTAAAAAAAAATTAGGGGTAGAAAAGTAATAAAGGAGGAGGATGACAAAGATTAAGAAGAGTTTAAAATTTAGACCCAGCACCATGACAGAGAGCAGAAAAACAAGATGGCCGCGCCCATGTGGACCACGTGGTGCTGTTCGCGTGTGATTTAGAATGCAAGAACACTTCAGGACCGCGTAGTGCCGATCCCGCACGATTTTGGAGCATGCGGACGCACTCCGCGTTCCCAACGCAATGCGAACGTCCGTGCCGCCAAACTCCGTCCGAAAGCATAACTCTGCATAGCGCGGAAGAGTTTTTTTGCGACAGCGCGAAATTCCGTGTAGTAGGACTCCGCGAACTCCGCCCACCCTTAGATAGGAGTGCCTAGGTTAGAGCAAAGGCGGGTTCAGCATATTGGGCTTCAGGACCGAAGCCGTAACCTGGCTGACAGCCCGGTAGGCCCAGGTCTCTTTCAGGTGCTCTGGGCGAATTAGCAAAATACCACCCACTCCCCCACCCCAGTCACAAAGGAAGCAGAGCCATTTGGGTGGGATGACAGGGACCACACCTTTCGATGTAACAAAGAAACCTTCAAAAAGGCTACCAGAGTTTGTCAAAAGAAGAGGGCTCAAAAGAACGATTAATGGAGTAAGCTGTCAGCGTTAAAATTAACTTATTAAGGTGGAAGCCCAGGTTCAAAAAGTGGGGCCACAGGTCCAAATGACATTGTTCTGCTGTAGAGCTGACCCACTCACCCACCCCTGGAGAAGAGGCAGAGAGGAGGTTGTTGCAGGTGCCCAGTGCTTAATTTGAGCCTGTACTTTCTGGTGCTTGGCACTGAGGACAGTCTGCCACATGGTGGCACGGTTTGTCTGATTGAGAGATGAGCACAACAGAAGTTGTTTATTACTTTTAATGACTAATACCTGCCACCCAAGCCATTCTTATAACGTTAGGGCCCTGGATAGTCTGAATTGTAACAGTGCAGCTGTGTTGGTACTGTCATTGGCAGCTCTGGAAGGGGCAATGAGGGGTACATGCTGCACTGGCTTCCTGACTAGGGCCCTGGCACGTATTTGTTTATAAATAAAGGACTGCAGATGCCAAGCTCGCAAAAACAGAGGGCAAAACAATGGTCAGTCTCTCTGTAGCAAGGCCCCTGGTCTTAGGGATGACCAAAAGGGGGAGGTCAAGTCTTAATCCATGAGTCTTGGGATGCCAGATGGCAGGGTGAGTGGGGGGGAGGGCCAGGGAAAGGGGCATCCTTGGTGTAGTTTCCCCCCGAACTTTTTGCATTCAAACCTCCTGTTTGCTGCCTTCATTTTTGCTGATTTTATGACTTTTGCCCTTTACCACTTATAACCAGTGCTAAAGTGCTTATGCTCGGTCCTTAATACATTGTAGAATTACATTATACCCAATTAGCATAGTTAATTTACTTGTCAGCCCTTAATAAAGTGGCACTACCTGTGCCCAAGGTCTATGAATTAAACGCTACTTGTGGACCTGCAGCACGGATTGTGACACACACTTAAGTAGCTCTTTAAACATGTCTCAGCCTATGTGTGTGCAGTTTTAAACTGCCATTTCGACCTGGCAAAATAAACCTTTTGCCATGCCCAAACCCTCTGTAAAGATCCACTTTCCACGCAATTAGTGAAGACAGGGTATCTTTATTGAAGAACATACAGCAGGTACCTCCAGCTCAGCTTCACAGCTCATAAGCAATCCAGTAACTCCAAAGAATAACATTCTAACCTAGCAACATACTGAGAGTTCCATCACATGCAGATAACTCCACACATCTCCCCCCTCACATATTATATTAATATAATAAGTATGATACATTTAAGACATTTAATTGTCAAGAACAGAAGAAGAGCACAACATTTACAAACATTACCAGTGCTTCAAGCCGAAACATCAATATAATTAGATATAATACATTTAAACATTTAGTTGTCTCATATCAATATAATTAGATATGATACATTTAAACATTTAGTTGTCAAGAACAGGTAGAGGAGCACGACATCTACAAATATTACCAGTGCTCCAAGCAGACCCATCATCCAAGATGACAACGTTCTTCTTCACAGATTTCACTTGCATTGGCTTAGAGAATTACTATCTCCTTTAATAACAATGCCACCATGCTTCACAACCACCCAATCTCCAATTTCCACATCATGACTTTTCACACCCTTCCTGACATTGTAATACTTTGCTGTGGCTAATTGGCGTTGGGCTACCCCACTTCCTACAGCATTACGATCAACACACACGCAATCCTTGTCTTTCAACCACCCAGGTACTTCCTTAACACCAGGTTCACATCCTTTAAGAGAAATAAACGGCGAGACACCAGTCATAGAATGCGGTGTCACTCTGTATGACCACACAAGTTTCTTGAGCTCCTCACGCCATGGTAAACCATTCAAAAATGACAATTGTATATTTTCCATAATCAGACGATTGACTCTCTCAACTAAACCGTTTGCTTGGGGCCTGATCATAGCAACTTTCTCATGATTGACTCCCAACTTACATAAAAAACTTTGCACTTCCTTAGATACTAGTTGGACTCCGTTGTCCGACACCAAAACCTTCGGAATCCCCTCATTAAAAAAAAACTCTTTCCATAAACGCAATTACTCTTTGAGTGTTCACGCAGTCAGTGGTCTCAACCACAAACCATTTGGAATGGTAGTCAACCAGAACCATCATAAATTTGTCACGTGACCCAAGTTTAGATATCGGTCCTAAAAAATCAATTGCAACTCTTTCCCACGGGCGCTTGGGAAATGACACACCCGCTAAAGGAGGTTGTCTAACAACTTTAGATTTGTCAGCTTGGGCACATGCATGACACTCTTTCACAATCTTCAATATCACTATCCATGCCAGGCCACCAATATGCCTGTCGGACTCTCCTTTTGGTCATGTTTCTTCCTAAGTGCCCCTCATGAGCGATGTTCACAATTTTCCCCCTCAATCCAACTGGTGGTACAAACTGACACATTCTCATTAATTTTCCATCACATACACTCAACTCACTTTCTACATGATGGTAACTTCTAAAACGAACATCTTGCGTGACATTTTCACTCCATCCCATGGATACACACCTAACTACACACTGCAAAATCTCATCAGTAGACATGGCGTCCATCCATTCTTGCTTAGAGAAGGCAGCTTCCTCACCATTGCAGTTAGTGTTAAACACTTCCTCAACTACATCATCTACATCTGAGGCAACTCCATCAATTGGCATCCTTGATAAATAATCTCCCACCACATTTTTTAATCCTTTAACATATTCGACAACAAAGTTGTATTCGAGCACTGACAACATCCACCTGGAGATTCTTGGAGTGACACTACCTTCAAGCCCTCTTCCCCCTTCGAATAAGTGAACTAAGTGTTTGTGATCCGTACGAACCTTAAATGGTAATCCCCACACAAAATATTTAAAGTGTTTTACGCCCCAACAACACGCTAAGGCCTCCTTTTCTATTACCGAGTATGTGAGTTCAGCATCACGTAACCTTCTCAATGCAAACCCAATAACTTTCTCCACACCATCACTCATCTGCGTTAGAACTGCACCGATCCCAATCGCACTTGCATCAGTAGTAACAATAGTTTTAGCCTTGATATTAAAATGACCAAGAGTTGGAGCATTCATAATACTGCTTTTTATCATGCGAAATGCATGATCGCAATTAGCATTCCATTCAAATATGATCCCTTTTTTCATTTGCACTCTTAAGGGTTCAACTATTTCAGTGAATCCTTTTACAAACTTCGAGCAGTACTCTGCCAGACCTAAAAATGACTTTAATTGGTCTTTATTCTGTGGAGCGGGGGCATCCTTGATAGCTGAGATAATACTCTTCTTAGGTTTGATGCCATCTTTACATATCTCGTGTCCTAGATACGTTACACAACTTTTTTTCAGTTGAAACTTTTCTTTTTTTATAGTAAGCCCATTAGTTTGCATTCTTCTGAGAACTTCATTCATTACCACATCATGATGTTCATTGTCTTTCCCCACAATAAAGACATCATCTTGAAAACACAAGACATTTTTCATGTCCCCAAATATTTGCTGCATCACCCTTTGAAACACCGCTGAGGCAGATGCCAAACCGAAAGGCATTCTGCAATAGCGAAATGCACCCAGCGGTGTGACAAACGAGGTGAGGTGCCTTGAAGCTACGTCTAAATCAATCTGATGATATGCTGCAGACATATCCATTACGCTAAAGACAGTACCACCACCCATTGCTGTCAGCATCTCAGAGATGTTGGGCAAGGGTTGCCTGTCCACCCAGATATTTTTATTTAAGTCTCGTAAGTCCACACACAAACTAATTTTCTTACCCCCATCCTTGGGTGCGACCACAATGGGGGCCAACCATTCTGAGGCCTCAATAGGCTCTATGATGTTTTGCGCAAGCAATTTCTCCAGTTCCTTTTGTAAAGGATCTCTCATCAAATATGACAAATTCCTCATCTTATGCACAACAGGTTTTGCATTTTTTTTAAAAATAATCTTGTGAGAATTTTTTTTAAGTTTCCCTAGTTCTTCAGAAAAGACTTGTGGGTACTTTTCCATCAAACCCGATTCATACGTTGCATCAACATCATGTATCACTGTGGAGATAACAGGCTCTCTTGCATTAGGATTCAGAATTATATTAAGATCTTTTTGGTGTCGCCAGCCTAACAAGTTGGACCCTTGTTTAGTCAAATACACTCGTCCATACACCTTTTTTCCACAAAACGAAATCACCATCCATTTCAATCCTAAAATGTCAATTGTTTTTCCAACATACCCCACAGCCTTAATATCAGGCTTGTCCCAAGATTTGACATCAGCCTCATATTCCCAGATTTTTGAATACATATCCATAGACAACAGTGTGTATAAACTACCTGAATCTACTAGCATAGTAACGTCATGTTCATCTAAATTTATGACACAATGAGGCTTACTCAACAACGATGTGCTTTCTTTAACTATATCACATTCTAAAATGGTATGATCATGATCCAATCCAAGATCTAATCCGTCGACACATAACATAAACTCTTGAACATTCTCACATATATCATCCACTTCTCGTATTTGAGTTTTCGTTCTACACACTTTGGCAAGATGTCCCCTCTTCCCACAAGCTCTACATAACGCATTCCTGCCCATACACCTAGGGCTAGAAGCTATGTGCCCAGGAGCACCACAGCGATAACATCTAACATTTCTCCAATTAGTTCCTGAAGCAGCAGTGTTTGCATGGGTAGTATCACTAAACTTGTTAAGGACCTTACTTGAAACAGCAGAGTTTGTACAAGTAGTATCACTAAACTTGTTAGGAACCTTATTGGTATGTTTCGTAGACGAATTTATTTCTTTGGTTTCATCCACACATCCTGCATGAGTTTCCACACCCTTGACAACCTGCTCTTTGGCCACTGTGGAATTGCTACAATTTTCCATCTCTTTTATCCATAAGTCAGTATGCTCTAGACCTTTAGCTATTTGTATTGCTTCTTCTAAAGTTGGATCTTTAATGAGTAACTTCTCTCGAACTCTTTTATTATTTGTACACCTCACAATTTGGTCACATATGAGGGAATCTGCTAAACCTTCAAAACGACAGGTCAGTGAAAGACCACGTAACGCAGCAACATAAGTTGCAATATCTTCATCAGTCTTTTGTTTACGACAAAGAAAATGTATGTCTTTCCAACACAACATTGACTTTAGTAGTAAATCGTAAATCGAGCATCTGCATAGTCATTTCATACACATTGTTAGGCTGACCATCCCCCATTCCTAAAGAAATTTCAGGAAGATCCTCATACAAGCGTCGTCCTTCAACCCCTAAGTGGTGAAGTAGAATCGCTTGCCTGCGCATAGGACCATATTTATCTGCACCTGTAGCAAGAATGTAAGTTAAAAATAACTTCTTCTCATCTTTCCAGAGACTAGCAGGATCACCTGGAGTAGGAAGGAAAGTAGGCGGTGCAGACAGCCCTTGGTCAGCCATGACAAATATTGATACAATTACTATAATACAATTAAATATCAATTAATTAGTCCCACCTGTAGAAAAGCAAACGTTAAGTGAAATAATAAACTAAGATAACAAATTAAAACAAGAACTAAAAATAACAAGCCAAGATGCTGTCCGAAGAGGTGTTTGATTCAGTTTTTGTCAAGGTTGCTATTACTTCGATGCGTTGCTTGAACAAATTAAAGAATGTAAATTTGAAAACAAGGAATCTTCAGCTTTTGATTCAGTTCTTGTCAAAGTTGTTATTATTTCGATGCCTTGCTTGAATAAATAAAACGATGTAGATTTGAAAACAAGAATCTTCAGCTTTGCTGTAGACAGAATAAAGTGCCTCAGTGTAAAACGAAGAAAATCCTTCCCAACGAAACAAAATGGCCGCCAAAACGTCAGCTGTGCGTCTATTTTTCAAAGGAGATTGCCATTGTTAATGTGACGTAGCAACAGCAGCACGAGTGAAACAGAACCAGACCGAAGGACACAAGGGAAAGCACGAGTCCCGGTAAGCCTTCGTTCTGAAGGTGTTTACTTTCAACCTTTTGTTTCCTTTCAAGCCACGCTGTTTACAACGCTTTCTTGCAGCTAACAACAGTTATCGTGACATTATTCTAGACGCAAATAGGGGTTTCTCTTCATAAACAATGTTGTTTATAACACTTTCTCGCAGCTGCCAAGAGTTAATCAGCGTTTTCTCTCCAACAACGCTGTTCACTTTCAGCTATCAGTATTCTCACTACTCCCAGTAGTTACTTAGCTCTCTCTTCTTTCTCTCGATAAAAACAGCATTTTCTCTCCAAATAACGCTGACACAAACAGTCGAGGATCAATCAGAAAGTCAATAGGCAATTCTGCTTATTCAGGGAAGTGTCGGTGTTGTAATTAGTTGGTTGACTGACACAACCCAAACGTTGAAATAGACACACTGCAACTTGCACGTAGAAAAGATAAAGTACTTACAATAGCATGCAGTATCCAATTTAATAACACGCAGTGGGATTGTAGAAGATGGGTTGGTCCTCAGTAGTAATGTAATATATTCATCCAGGGGTGGAGGCACAGATCATCTGCCCCCTGCGCAGAACAACTCGTTGCCAATGTAAAGATCCACTTTCCACGCAATTAGTGAAGACAGGGCATCTTTATTGAAGAACATACAGCAGGTACCTCCAGCTCAGCTTCACAGCTCATAAGAAATCCAGAAACTCCAAAGAATAACATTCTAACCTAGCAACATGCTGAGAGTTCCATCACATGCAGATAACTCCACACCCTCCTTTTAAAAAGATATGTCATCCCTAGAGTAGGCCCTGCACAGCCCGGATGGAAGGGTGCAATGCATTTAAGAAGTAGGACATGTGCTTTTAAGTTTTACATGTCCTGGTAGTGAAAAACTCTCAGATTGATTTTTCACTACTGCAAGACCTAACTCACCCATAGGATAACATTGGTGTTTCCTTATTACATTTAATAAGCTGTAATTTCCAAATGAGAGCAGGTAATCAGTTCATGTTTGGTGTCTCTGGAATCACAATTTAAAATCGAAACCTATGGAGAAGTCGTTTTTTAAATTACAATTTTCCTCTGGGTCATATGACTGGGTATACTTGACAGTTGGGCTTTGTGTATTCCTCCTAGTCAGCCACTCACAATAGGGAGCTTAGGTGTGCTTGGATGGGCCATCACTGCAGGATGGGAGGGAGGAGTTGTGAATAGGCTGTGTCCTGTCTCCACAGAAAGGGCTGCACACCGCCTGCAGTTAGTCTGGATCCAGGGTAGGGAGGGCACCTGTGCATTTCAAAGGCATGCCTCTAGAAACTTCTCCCCACCTCAAAGGCACAACTGGGTATAAATATTGGACCTCAGACACCAACTCTTCAGTACACTTCTGGACCTGTGGATACTCTACCAGGAAGAAGGACTGCTGTGCTGCTGAAAGGACTGCCACTCTGCTGTGCTGCTGATCTGAAGGACTGCTGGCCTACTGTGCTGGCCTGCTACCCTCTTGCCTGGGTAAGAAGGACTGAACCTGCATCTCTTGCACCCAGAACCCTAGAGTGACTCCAGTGGCTAGTTGGCTGGTCCTCCTGATCTGAAGCCTTGCGGACATAACAGGCTTCCAACAACCCTGCAACTGCACCTAGACTCTGCCATCTGTGAGTCTACCCTGCCAAGTGGTGCCCCCCCAATCCTGGACCCTTGGAAGTGGGTCTTAGGTGCTCTACCAGCCTCTGTGGATCCAGCAGAACTGACGCATGTCCTCAGCTGCGCGATGCAATACCGAGCAGAACCAACGCATGTCCACTGCTGCGTGGATTGGACCCATTTTAAAGACCCGCATCCCCACCGCAGCCCACAACCTCCGTGCAAGCCCCCCATCCCTCGTCAACGTCAGCCTCGATGATGACACCAGACTCTGCATCCCAGTCTCACAGCTTCTCGGAACAGATGCATCGCCCTGACTGTGTGACGCATCCTCAACGCCGGACTTCGCATAGCAAGAACTCATCGATGGTATCCTCGATGATGATGAAGGACCTCTCATGGCAGCCTCACCAGACCTCAGATCCAATGCCTTGCTTTGGCTGCACGAGTCATCTTTGACTCAGATCCTTGAAATGCTCTGCAAACCAGGATTTTACGTACTGTGCTCAGTGGACCTAACTAGGTTCCCCGTAGCTGACCCATGCTCCAGGACAGTCGGCCTGAAGTTGTGACTTTGTCCCGAGCCGGCTCGACCAGATATCCTCAGATGTTGCTTTGTTCTTTTTGGCATTATTTTTTTATTTTTTTATTTTTTTAGTCCTCATATAGCAATATTCTAAGGATTGGAGGTGTCAGGGGCCCATTTCCCTTTTGGAACCGACTCTTTAGGGCATCTCCTGGGTAGTCAAATCTTGTGTGTGGAGCTTGTCTACTTGCCCTCTATGCTTGGGCCCCTTTTTGTCCATTCCTCGTGCAAATTCGATCTGGGCTGAGCTAGTCACTTTGACTACTCCTTCAAGTTCCACTTGAAAGCAAGTATTGCATTGCCTAATCATAGGACCAGACAATTCATTTATTCATTTATTTGTGGCTTAGTTTATGAATTTTGGTTTTCCCAAATATTCCAAAATTTATTTCTCTTTCCCTTATGGCGGCTCGTGTCTAGTGAGTGTGTTCTGTGAACAGAGGCTAGCCAATCTCTATATAGTGGGGGTGAACTTTTTATCCAATTAATACATATTTCTCTTCTTGCTAGAAGTATTAATATGAAGAGTATTTTCTCCTGGTCTTTACTCAACTTTCTTGCTCCCCCATCTAACTATCTTATCCCAAAGATAACTAAGTCTATACTCACCACAATCTGCCGTCCCAGTATTTTCAACAATGTCTTACCCGTGTCCATCCAAAATTCCTCCAGGCTTGGGCACTGCCGGAACATATGAAGATCGTCTGCACCCACCTCTCCACACTTGGGACAGCTTCTCTTTCTTTGGCCTTTGATTTTCGACAGCCTCTTTGGAGTCCAATGTGCTCTATGGATAGTGAATAGATGGTTCCTTCTTAATGGAGCAGATTTCACAATTTTCCAACACATAGCTGTAGATACTTGCCATATGTGCTGAATATCTAAATCCGGCAGTGCGCTTCCCCAGATCTCATCAGGAATTTTGTAATCAATCGTCTTCAGCTTCTTGTATCAATGCCCAGTACCAGTATGCGACTTCTCTTTTTTTTATTTTATTGCTCTGTATCATTTCCTCTGCTGCCCCATTGCCATTTTCAATGTCCTTTAGATTTTTGGCCCAACTGGTTAACTGGTAATACTTAAATCTCGAAATTGTACCTCTAGTTTGTTCTCTCAGGGCCTCCCATTCTATGAGAGAGTTCTGTATCAATAACTCACCCCATTTTGTAATGTTATTTTCTCTGAGGGGATTTGCTAGTCTATCTTTTAGGTAATCCGGAGTTCCCGGGGAATTCCAGATCGGCGCATATTTGCTATAATATGGAATTTTGAGTGTCTTCCTCATCTGGAACCAGAGTGAAGCTGCCACCTTCAGGGTTTTTAGCTTTATTTTCTTGAAGAACTTGGGATGGCCAAATTTATAAAGATAGTAGCTTTCTTTCTCATTAACTGCCGCCTTCAAATGATCCGGGTATTGATCGAAACTTTCCAATAGTTTCCTTACATGGCGGAATACAGCTGCTGCAGAGCGAGAGGGGGAAGATGGCGGCCGGTTAGAGAGCTCGGTCGGGAGCTCCTCACTCTATGAGTCAGCGCTAATGATTAAACTAAAAACAGCGATCCTGGTAACCATAACATGAAGCAAATTGCAGATCGCTAGCTACGCATGTTATACCACTTCTCTACTTCTTTACTGACCTGCCACAGACAGCACAAGGAAAACAGCACCCAGTGAATCAGAGCGGAGCGCAGGGACGGACTCAAGCGTGCGGCGTGAGTTACAAAGTGGCCGGATTTCCCGATCCAATCCGGGTCAGCAGGGTCAACGAAGGCAGTGGTGCCGGGAAAATACCAAGCGACATCTGCAGGCGCAGGAGAAGGAAAGAGTACAGTCCTGAAACCAGAACGTGGAAAAGGAAGGAAACAGGAGTAAGAATATAATTAAGGTTCCGTACGAAGAATTTCCAGCGCAAAGGTAGGCAGGTTGGTTATTTACTGCTGAGGGAGAGCGCTGAGCGCTGGGTGCGATAATTAACATCTCAATTAACGGTGCTCGGGGGCAGGAGCCTAGGCACTCGAGGATACGAGCATTGGAGCATTGGAGTATTGGAGCAGTAAGTTGTTGGACTAGGTTTCGTTTCTTGCTGTTGTTTTTTTTTGTGTTAAACGGGAAAGTGGAGGAGGAACAGAAGCCACGCTGGGGTGTGATACCAGTGTGGTCCAAGGCAGCCATAGCGTGCCGCTCCTACAGGAGGGTTGCAGCAAGGGTCACATACAGGGGAAGACGCCCGGGCCCTACAGTTTAGTAAAGGATCAGAACGATCCTAGAGAGGCACTTTGTAGGCTTCAAACCGGAGCAATAGTACAAGCCACCCGAGGCAAGGATAGGAGGCACGAAGTACATCAACTTTTAGGAGCTGGAGTGGGAGGGAGAGGAGGGGGGAGAGGGGGTGCGAGAACAAGGCAGCAACTCCACGTCTCCCTCAATAAAAAACACATAGTCCACCTACAAGTATTACTTCAAGATTTGGAGGTTGAAGGGGTAAGGGTGGCGGACAAGGAAGGGAACACGGGAAGCCTGAATTTAAAAATTCCATCCCCTCCCTCTCCCACTCCCACTTTTACTCCCACTTTTACTCCCACTCCCACCCCCGATTTGGTGATTAATCCGTTGAAACTACCAAAACTAGCAAAACAAGGGCAACTCAAGGGAGCTACTGTCTAAGAAGCAAGATTTTACCATTACAAGAGGGGGCAGGGTATTCCGCTGATACAGCAAATATCTACGCAAAAATTAAAACCTCCTCACCTACTTCTGACATATCTCCTCCCGTGGCTCCTAGAAGCACAAAGAAAAAGAAAAAACAAACTGCAGCAGGAAAATCACAACCTCCTTTGTCCAGAGCAAGTCAGGCTAAATTAAAAGCACTAGGTTCCGCGAAACAAAAGATAACACCTTCCTTAAAGTCTTTCTTTAAAGTACAAGAAGCACAGAAAGTGGAAAGAAGCAATAACAAAATACAAGTCAAAGCAACAGGGGAGACCTCCAAAGAAAGCTTAGAAATCGCAATGTCTACTACAGGAAGCAATGGTAGTAGGTTCAGTGCTTTAACATTGTTAGATCAACAAGAGCAAGTGGTAAGCGCTGCAGAGCCAGATGTGGTTAGTGCTCAGATGTCTGATGATGGCCCGCCCTTACAAGAAAATAAAGAAGGCATGGAAAAAATTATGTGCACAATGATGCAGGAAATGAGATCTAATTTTGCGATATCAGAGAGAAACCAGACTAAAATTCAGGAAGCATGTGAGGTAATGGACCAAAAAATTAATACGCTCATGGAGAGAGTTACCTCTGTGGAGTCGGAAATAGGGTCGCTCAAGAAAAAAGTAGGAGAAAACAAAAAGAAATAGACTTACTTAAAATAGCAGATAGACAGAAAAGTGATAGAATGGAAGCAATGGAAAACCAGGCAAGGAGGAACAACCTTAGAATTACTAATGTCCCAGAAGATTTGGAAGGGGAAGACATCAAAAACTTCACGATAAAGTTACTAGAAGAGTTAATCCCTTGGACGAAGGATGCTAATCTTGCAGAGGACATTCAAAGAATCCATCACGACCCCTTTGGGAGGAACAAAACCAGGAAAAATCCGAGGAAAATCCTCATAAATTTTAAAACATATACACTTAAAGAGAGGATTTTAAGTGAAGGCCTCAAGGTAGGTTCATACTCCCAAAGTAATTGGTCATGTAAAATCAGATCAGACATTTCCAAGACAACACAGGATAGACAGTGGCAGCTAGGTCAATTCATGCAAGAACTAAAATCTTTAGGAGCAACAGTTCAAATGCGGTTTCCAGCATCATTAAGAATAATGTGGCAAAACAAGATGCATAATATCAGAGATCCAAAAGAGGTGGAGTGCCTCATAGAACAAATTAAGGCGCAAACAAAGGATCAAGTTTGACGAATACAACCAAAGAAAAGTATGGAAAGAGTGAGGAGCTCAAATAGGGCTAAGGAACAGCCCAATGGAAGAAAGGGAGGCTTCTCCTGGGAGGGAGAAGAAGGTTGGGATAGCACAAGCAAAAATGTATATACAAAATAAAAAAAATTCACAAGGTGGGGAGCAAAATAGGGGAAAAAATATAAAAAAGTCCTAGTTTTACAAAGAAAGGGAGGAAGGGCCCGTGCAATTGCAAGAAAAAATAAGAAGCTAGTACCAAAATGGGCAAGCCCAAATGGAGCAAGGCTAAATGGCGGTTAACATAATGACATGGAATGTGAATGGCCTAAGAATAAGGAAAAGAAGAGCAAAAATTCTGGAATATTTAAGAATAGTGAACTCCGAAATATTGATATTACAAAAAACTCACTTATTAAAACAAGAATGGGAGGAAATCCTGAAAACGCAAAAATGGGTAGAAACCTGTGTATGTACAGACCAGGTATGCAGTGTTAAGGGGGTGGCGATACTCTTTAAGAAATCCTTGAGGGCAAGTATTGAAGAAACAGTAGTAGATAAGAAAGGAAGATGGGTGGTGGCGAAAGTAAAAATACACAACAGTTTCTTTACAGTGGTCGGTTATTATGGACCTAACCTGGACGACCCAGAACCACTTCAAAAATTGTACTCACAATTATTGTCCGCACATGCACCTATAATAATGGGGGAGACTTCAACATTATACTCGATCTAAAGAAAGACAGATTTCCGATCAGGAATGGTCCAAACTTACCAAAAATGAGGCAGTGGGTAAACCTGTGTATAAATGACCTAGGGATCATGGATATATGGAGGAAAAAAGGAACCAAGACTAATCAGTTTACTTTTCAGAATAAGAGACTGGGTCATGCTTCCAGAATAGATTACTTCCTTATAGACAGGGGTCTACTAAATTCGACACAAGGGGTAGAGCATCTACCCGCACACTTGTCGGATCACTCTGCAGTGATCTTACACTTAAGTTTATGTGACCGTACGCTCCCCCTAGATGGACGGCAGACAGAGTCATCTTTTTAGATGACAACTGTATTAAATCTTTATCAAAAGACACAGAGGAGTTCTTCCAAATTAATAAAGTTGGCACGACGAAACAGATTGCTTGGGAAGCCTATAAAGCCTTTATCAGGGGTAGAATAACTTGTCTCGCATCCCACAAAAATAAATCTAAAAGAAACACGATCAGGGAACTTGAAAAAGAGATAACGACCTTGGACGAAGAACTAAATAAAAGGACCAATACCACGCAAGAAATCACTAGTATTGAAGAGGATAGAAAGCAAAAAAAAATGACCTGGGAGACATTTTGGAAAAAATAGTGAAAGACAAATGGGAAGCAAGCAAATTATCACACTATGAACATGGAGAAGGTTGTGGAAAATTACTGGCATGGAAACTAAAAATAGAGGCAACACGAAATAGGATAACAAAATTACAAAAGAAGACCAACAGTATACTACAGAAGAGGGTGGAATCAGAAAAGAATTCGTGAAATTTTTCAAGAAACTATACTCAGAGGAGAAGGTGGCTACGGAAGAGCAGATTCTAGCAGTTTTGGGAAAAGTAACACTACCAAAAGTCTCACAGGAGCAAAATATAGAGCTTAATCAAGGTATTACTGCGGAAGAGGTTCTGGAATCTCTGAAGAGATTAAAAAAAGCAAGGCGGCAGGTCCAGATGCGATCCCAAACGAGTTATATATGCATCTGAGAGAAGTGATAGCTATCCCATGGACAGAACTTCTAAATGAAATATATATAGGAAAAGGATCTCTTCCAGTATCCTGGAACGAAGCAACAATCACTGTCATACTTAAACCAGGGAAAGATCCAACCCTGAGTGAATCCTACAGACCAATTTCACTTTTAAATACAGATTACAAGATCTATACACAAATTTTAGCAAAAGATTGGGGAAGATTGCGGGTTCAGTAATAAACATAAATCAGAAAGGCTTCATCGGAGGGAGGCATATTCAAGAATTAATACATGAGCACATTACAGCAATCGACATAGCAATACATAATACAATCCCTCTATCAATTATAACCCTGGATGCTGCCAAAGCATTTGATAGGGTGAGCTGGGACTTCTTAAACGCAACCTTGGTGAAATGTAACCTAGGTGACACTTTCTTGAATGCAATCAAACAAATTTACAAAAGCCCCTCAGCAAAAGTTTTAGTAAACGGTGTGTTAACCGAAGAAATTATGATAAAAAGGGGCACTAGGCAGGGGTGCCCGCTATCCCCCTTATTGTTTGATTTTTACATTGAGCCACTAGCGGAACTGATAAGAGAAGAAAAGGAGATAATATCGTTTAGCCACCAGGGATGGGAAAAGAAGGTTGCTCTCTTCGCGGATGATATGATGGTCTTTACAAGCAACATAACTGCGTCCCTCCCTAGACTTGAAGAAATTCTGGAAAAGTACGGAGCACGATCAGGGTACCTTGCAAATTACGCAAAAACAGAATTTCTAGAATGGAACAGTAATTCTCAAGACCCAAGGGTAAAAGACAAAATAAAATATCTAGGTATTGACCTCACAGTGGATATAAATAAGATCCCAAATATAAACTTCGAGAGAATTCACAAACAAGTGAGAAAATTGCTAAAAGTATGGGGGGTTTACCGTTGTCTTTTATGGGAAGATCAAATATAATAAAAATGGCCATACTTCCAAAATTTACCTATCTGTTTGGTAATATTCCATTAGAATTTAATACTGACAAAATAAAAAAATTACAAGGGGAATTGAGCAGCTTCATCTGGGCCGCAAAGGTACAAGAATAGCTTGGAAGAAGCTGAGAAGAAATAAAACGCAAGGAGGAATCGCTAGTCCTGAGATACTACAATATTGCAGAGCATTTCAATTTAAAAATGTTGGCATTATTTTCACCAAAATCTTTAAAATTGCATATCTCCGGTTCTACTGTTTGGTTTTTTGTCATTTTGGTCTTTTTTTATTTATTCAAAATCACTCTCTAACTTGTGTGGGATTCTTTTTGTGTGGTGTTTTGTTTACATTATTACTGTTTGAAGTGTTGCATAAATACTTTACAGATTACCACAAAGTTAAGCCTGATTTCACTGTGCCAAGCTACCTGACGGTTAAGCACAGGTTAATGTAGGGTTGACTTGTACTTCACCCTGACAAGGATTGTGGTTGTTGCTTGACCATGGCTCACACCCTAGTCAACCAACACCCCAATTACTCACAGTATGCCGTAAAACTAAATATTATTTACATCAACAAACACTAGTTAGCATAGGAACTGTAATGCATTGCTTCCCCAGGAGTACAGTCCTTGTGAGATTTTCAGTTCACACTGGTGATCCCTAATTCTGAGGCCCTTAAAGAAAGGGCTCAGCTCTAAACAAGGATCTTAAAAGATGACAGTTCCAAAGGAATAACCTGTAGTCTATCGTGTAATGGGTTAAATACCAGTGATTACGCAGTGCAGCACTGCATTTCGGGTAAACTGAACAGGAAGTTTGTCTAGCTCAATCTGTGGGCCCGTATGAGGGTGGATGTTTATGAACAGATAGCAATCAAACAGAGTGCCCTTAAATGATCCTTCCCGGCAACCAACACACCAACAAGGGGTTTGCGTTTTACTTGGCTAGTCAGTACTTATGGTGACAACCCACCACTGCAACTCTGAGGCAGGGTCTCAATATTGTAATTGTAATTGCATTTATATAGCGCTTACTACTCCAGACAAATAATTAAAGTGCTTTACGCCAGGCAGAACACTGCTCCAGAACCCATGTTTTGTGGTTAGTCCTGTGTTATTGGTGACTGTTAGTTATTGGGATTAGTCTTGAGCATTCAAGTAAACCTTTCCATGCAGTTATTCTTGTTTATTTACAGTGGACTAAATTAATAAGAGATAGATGCAGTCATTAGTGGGGATATGTGAGGTCATGCACATGGTTGTTGGGATTAATGGATGGGTCAGAGGAGATTAAGTATTGTTAGGTTGCAGTGGTAGGACTTTCAGAGGAAGGAGGAGAGATTTTGATCTTATAAATGAGTTGTGGGCAATTTGCAGAATTACAATAATAGAGAAAAAGGCAAACATTCATGTGTCAGAGTAGGTTAAGCTCAGAGAGAGGAGGCATGCAGAGGATCAAAGGGAAAGAGAGGGGCATTTGAAAGAAGAAAACAGGAGAGGTGACAAATAGAAGTTCCGAACAAAGGTCAGTTTTTAATACTGGATTGAAGGGATGTAGAGAATATATTTGTGACCGCAGGCAGTTTGAGGATGCATGAATGTAGACAGGGACAACATCATTTACTTGTGAGGATAGTGCTATATTGGGTATTTTAATAGGTACTACAATCAGGTAATCCATCTCTATGCTGCTAGGCTACTGCTAGACCACCGATCCAGCCAGGTCAGTTGATCAGCTCAAGGGTTAAAAGTGAAAAATAATGGCTGAACACATATGTGGAGAAATATCAAGAAATTGAATCCACACTCAGAGGAAACAGTAACTTCAAGATCGTAGCAGTGTGATATTATACATAGGAAATAATGTACATATTGAAAAGGAGATTCTGTAAATGCTGCAGTGGATGTCGACTTGACCCTGGAATTGGTCATGTCCAAGCCAGAGAGCAGAATCTCTTTGTCTGATTCCAGGTGATCTTTCCCTAATTCAACAAAGGGGGGCCCACATATGGTCCGGGAAATTATGTGTTGCCAGTTGAGCCATCTCCCAAAGTGTGTGGGTGTAGTGCGTCAGCAAGCATGTGGCACTGGAGGAACACAAAGACACACTCACAGAAGAGACCTTTCCCTTATAGCATCAATGCACTTAGACTCTCTTTCAGAATGAGTGAAGGGAAAAGCATTGGGATTCGGTTTGGAAGATGCTTGCATCACTAAACTCTAGCAAAAAACGACAAAGTGGAATTTTAGATTTCCAGACCCTGCCAAAGGCACCTAGCCACCATCGGTTAATAACAGGAACAGAGGCGGGATATTAGAAGACACTGTTTACAAGCTATCTTTGGTGTAGGAGAGTAGGATCTGCTTCACATGGGTACCCCCACTTTTTGCTGATGCTTCACTGTTTTTCGACATTAGTCTGGCTGGGGCCCTGCTAATCAGAACCCCAGCCTAGCTGCTTCCTCTCTAAAATGGTTTCCATGTGCCTTAGGCACATCACTGATTGGAATCTGGAGTGCCCTTATAAGTCCCTAGTATATGGTTTACTATGTACCAAGGGCATAGGTACCTCAGAGGCCTACCAGGGGCTGCAGCATATATTATGCCACCCCTGGAAAGCCATCCAAACTGACACCACAGGTCTGCTACTGCAGCCTGGGTAAGGTGGTGCATGCACCCCTTACTGTGATAAAGGTTACCTATATCACTAAATACATACACACATATAAAAATATAAGTCACTCCTAAGGCAGGCCTTATCAATCCTGAAGGCAGAGTGCATGGTTCCTATGTGAGCGGGTGCCCCTGCATGAGCAGGGCCCCTCTGCAGCATTCGGAGACCCTTCTCTGATGCTGTTTGTAGTGCAGCCTGACCATATACTCTTAAGCGCATTATAACCTCGCGTTAAATGCTAACTTTGGAATGGCTGCACCTAAACATGTCGTGTTTGGTGTCAAACATCTTGGAATACTACCCCCCCGCCAATTCTGGTGGCGGGGGTAGCATTCCACCCTTCTAGAGGAAAGACATGTTAACTCTGGCTAGCCCGGTAACTTCTTTCCAAAGCCCTGGCATCACAAAATGGATGCTGCTGCCACAGACACGAGTCTGACCTCCTGCTGCTGGACGAAACTCCGGCAGGGAGGCCTGGACAATAGGTTTCCTGTCCCAGGGAGGTGTGACCACCTCCCCAGACAGGATAATGTGTATTGGGGCTGGGCGGGAGCACTTTCGGGTGCTTTGAAGTCCTGCACTGGGGGCACATTTGGTGTCCCTGTGCCTACCCCAGTTCAAACCGGATCAGGGGCTTGCAGCCCCTGCTTTAGCGCGAACTGGACAAAGGAAAGGGGTGTAGCCACCCCTCTGCCCTGACCCACCCATAAGTGGGGCCACAGAGTAGTCCAACCCCTAAACTTAGTATAAGTATAGGAACCCAGTCCTTAGGACTTTAGATTATCCCTGGACGAAACTCTGAAACAGAATCCTGGACCTTCGAAGCTCTACTCAAGATTAGAGGACAGAAGAATCTCCCTTGGGGTCAAGGAGTGACTCCCCTGCTTGGCAGGCACCAAAGAAGCATCTGTCCGGTTCGCATTTCTGAAGCTCCCGTCGGACGCCGAAGTCATCGCATCACCAGAGGTGGATTCTCAGACTTCCCCAAGGCTACCCTGAGTCCCCAGCAAAGCTGAGGCCCGTAGCTATCGTGGGTGACGTGAGACTGTGACCCCTGGACACCAAGCACATTTGCAAGTGCATCCTCTTCTGGGTCTCCCACAAAGTTGTGCTTTGGGCTCCGAGTAGCCCTAGCCTCCAGCACCAACTGCACCAAAGATCACTGGCCTCCACTCCACGAGTGTCCTGTGAGCCAGATCCACGTGCGACGTCTCGAGGCTCCTTCGCGGTCGCTAGCCCGTTGGCTAGTAGCCCTTAACGAAGGCCAATCTTTTTCTTACTTGGGATCCTGGCTGCTCCAGGCCTGCCCTCACTTACCCTCGCTGGGTGAGTTCCCCAGACCTTGCTGGTCTGCACCATCGACGATCTTCATCTTTATCGAGACTTGCCGTTGCCAAGGCTTGTTGGGTCCAATCCGGTCGCTGACACCTCAGCACTCGACAAACATTGTGTACCAGCCCGAATCCTGCTCCTGGTCGCCGACAACGCCTCCTGGACCTCGTGGCTGAAGAGTCAAGACGACCGTCAATGCACCTGAAGCACTCGACATCGGTGGGCATCTGTCCATCGCCTTCCTGGTCACTGGCTAGTGACCCAGACTCTGTCCCCTCTGCTTTCAGGTTCTTCAGATCTCCGATCCACTCTTGGATCCACCCGGACACTTTCCACTTGGTCGCCAGCAGCACTTTGCAGCAGATCGCCATTCAAATCGACGACGAAACCCGACCCCGAAAGGCACCTATGCACCCGGCTTCCCTGGGTGAGGTAACACGAGTACTCCGGTGCTCCCGTGGGTAGAGACTCTTCAAAGTACTAGTTCTCAAAGGGTTTGCTCCAAGTCCTCCTCTAAGTGTCCCTTTTCTTTAATTTCCTGATCGTGACTTTCTCCATAGAAGTCAACGGCGTATCGCGGTTGTGTATTTACACTGCACGCGTCCCCCGTGGGTCCCCTGTGTCACTACCTTGGGTGGTTCCTTGTGGTCCAAGCACTTCTAGAGGCTCTAGGCCTAGTGTCTAGTTCAGTCGTGGTTCTTATACCACTTTATTGGTATATGGTTTGGTACGCCCCTAGGGCCCAAACGTGTATTTGTGCTATTACTGTGTTTAAATAACTTCTAACTTATGTACTTGAACTCTAGCCTCATAAAGAGACTAGAGGGGTGTGTTTAGCAATAAATACATATATTTTGAATATATACCTGGTGTGGTGCTCTTTCATTTGGTCACTCAAGAGATTATAGACTGGTAAAACAAGCTGCTTACATTCCTTCAAGACTTAGCCTGAAGGCTGCTCTCCATAGCTACCACTAGGATAGCTTTCAAGAAGGTTGTCTTTAACCTATCTCCAATAAGGGGTTGTTTGGACTGGTGCAAGGTGCCCACTATAATTAGTGGACAGCATATGCCAGGCCAACTTCTCACATTGGTGTGCTGCGTGTGGGATTCCAGCTTGCTATTGTTTTACCAGATAATCTCAATTGAATTGATCAACTGAAAACCACTAAAGGTACCTAAGGTACATATAATTTAAGCTTTGAATACAGTAAGTTCTACTGAACTTAGAGTTGTGTGTTAAGGGATAGCACAACCCTTTCTACAACTCAAGAGAGTTTAGTAGGCCACACTAGAGTAGGTAGTGCATACACCACACCACACTAGTAATGTCTTTAAGGGTAGGATCTAAAGAATCCTTGCAGGAAGCCACTGAGCTTCCACCCTCCAAGTATGATACACTCCCATTCTTGGAATTGAGAGCATTATGTAACTTGAGAAAAATAAGGACAGGCCAAAGTCCCACCACCCAACACCTTAAGGAGTTGTTGGTAGCTTATGACCTTAGTAAGCCCTTGGGGACTGAAGGGGTAGGAGCAGAGGGTGGGGCAGAAAATGAGGAAGGGGCCAGGGGTAGAAATACCCCCAGCCCCCCCTCTGAAACTGGCCAGGAGGGTGACAATGGCCCTGACCTGGATAATCCAATCCCTCCTGAGGAAGATGAAGAGGATGATCAGGATGATGCCCTCTTTGTCCCCCAGGAAGGATTATGAGTGTGCCCAGAAAGTCTAGATCTCCTTCTCAGGAGTCTAACCACTCTGGCACCTCAATAGGGAGCTCTGTCTCATCTCATAGGAGGGAATCCTCTCATGAGAGGAAAGAGGCTGATTCAATATGAGGAAGCTCAGCTTGAACTCAGAAGGAAGCAAGTAGCCTTAGACAGGAGTCCCTAGATCTCTTTAGAGAGAAAAGAAAGTTGGGACTAGAGTCCCATGGTGGCAGCCATGTCCCTAGAGATAGGGAAAGGTCCTATGACCATAGGAACCTGAGCAAGATTGTCCCTCCCTATCAGAATGGGGATGACATCCACAAATGGATAACTGCTCTAGAGAGGGCCTGTAAAGTACAGAAGGTCCCTCAGGAGCAGTGGGCAGCAATCTTGTGGCTCTCCTTTGCAGACAAAGGTAGAGATAAGCTCCTCACTGTTAGAGAGGAGGATGCTGATAATTACAAGGTCTTGAAGAGTGCTCTTATTGATGGGTTTGGCCTAACAACTGAACAGTACAGGTTGAAGTTCAGAGATACCCAAAAAGCACAGACTCAAGACTGGGTAGACTATGTGGATTGTTCTGCCAAGGCTCTGGAAGGCTGGTTGATGGGCAGTAAGGTGTGTGACTTCTCAGGATTGTACAATCTGATAATGAGGGAACAGATTCTTAATAACTGTCAAAATCAGCTGTTGCATCAATACCTGGTAGACTCTGATCTGACCTCTCCCCAAGAATTGGGAAAGAAGGCAGACAAATGGGTCAGAACCAGGGTGAAGCAGAAGGTACAGAACCAAGGTGGGGAAACCAAGAAGCAAGATGCTAAGAACTCTGAAAAGGGTGGGGAGAAGGGTAAAGATCAAAAGTCTTCATCAGGCCCCCAAAATCTTCTTCAGGTGGGGATTCACAGTCTACAAAAGGGAAAGGCCAAAGAAAACCATGGTGCAAGGTCTGTAAGCAAAAGACCCACTGGACCAGTGATTGCACCAAGTCCAAAGACTCAAGTCCAGCACCCACCAATGCCCCTAAGGCACCTGTTCCCCCAGTACAGTTGGTGGGAGTGCTCCAGCCAAGGGTTTAGTAGGGTTCACCCTGGGTACTGAGTTGGGCTCTGACCTAGTCAGAGAACTGACTCAGGCTGTGTTAGTCTGTGATGGAGGCATGGATGTGACCTCCTCTGTGAGTCCCAGTAATCTGGGCAAGTACAGACAACAGCCTTTAATCAATGGACGAGAGGCTTTGGCATTTAGGGACACAGGGGCAAGTGTCACAATGGTGACACAAGACCTTGTGAATCCTGGGCAAGTTATACTTGGTGAGATGTACCAAGTGACCAATGCTAGCAATGTCAGAACAGACCATACTCTGGCAGTTGTTAACTTCTCCTGGGGAGGGGTAACTGGCCTTAAGAAGGTTGTGGTGAGTGCAAACCTACCAGTCGAATGCTTGCTTGGCAATGACTTAGAGACTTCTGCTTGGGCAGAAGTGGAGCTCAGGACCCATGCAGAAATGCTGGGGATCCCTGCAGATGTGTTTGCTGTGACCAGGTCACAAGCCAAAATGTCTAGCACTGAACAGGCCTTGGATTCTGGAAGAATGGACCAAGGGCCATATGTAGGTAGCTAAATACCGGTCGGTAACGGCCGAAATTCGGTAAATCTCCCGTTACCGACCGGTATTTAAGCAATCGAGATGTAGGAGGCCGGATTTAAGGAATCGGTAATTTACCGATTCGTTATTTTAAGGAATCGGTAAATTACCGATTCCTTAAATCCTATGTAGGGAGCACTCAAGTGAGTGCATTTTTGGTTTCAGTATTCGTTATTTACCACCAACTACAAGTTGGTGGTAAATACTGAATACCTTTTAAAAAGCAATTTTGTGCTTTTTAAAAGTGCCATGTGGCAGACAAACATGCCCTTAGGGCATGTATGTGCGCCACATGTGCACACATGCACGATTCAGGGGTGCAACAGGGTGTCAATTTGACACCCTGCCACCCTTGAATATGCTCCCCTATTACCGATTCGGTATTTACCGAATCGGTAATAGTGAATGGCTTCCCATTCATTCCTATGGGCCTCCAGGCCCATAGGAATGAATGGGAAAGTATTCCTTATTACCGATTCGGTAAATACCGAATCGGTAATACCGAATATTACCGAATCGGTAACATTTACCGAATTTTTACCTACATTCTATTTACCGATTCTTAAATACCGAATCGGTAAAATTCGGTATTTAAGAATCGGTAAATAAAAATTACCTACATATGGCCCCAAGTGCCTTCCAAGAGGAGGAGTAGTAGGGTTAAGGCAGTGCCTTCCCCCTTCGCTCAGGAAGAAGATCAGTCCCTTGAGGGGGATGATCTCAGTCCTGAAGAAGGAACTGTCCCAGAGGAACTTGAACCTGAGCAGGTTGAGTTCTTGGGGACAGGGGGACCTTCTAGGGCAGATCTGAGCCAGGAGCAGCAGAGCTGCCCCTCCCTTGAACCCCTCAGACAGCAAGCTGCTGCTGAGGCTGCTGGGAAAGCTAGTGGTCCCCATACAGTGTATTGGGATGATGGACTCCTGTACTCAGAGAGTAGAGACCCCAAGCCTGGTGCTACCAGGAGGTTGGTTATACCTCTGAAGTTCAGGGGCTTCCTATTGACCCTAGCCCATGATATTCCCTTGGCAGGTCACCTGGGCCAGAACAAGACCTGGGACAGAATTGTCCCTCACTTTCACTGGCCCCACATGTCTGAAGACACAAAGGAGTTTTGTCGCTCCTGTGTAACCTGCCAGGCCAGTGGCAAGGCAGGTGGCACTACAAAGGCCCCCTGATACCACTACCTGTGGTGGGGGTGCCCTTTGAAAGGGTAGGGATTGACATTGTTGGTCCCATGGATCCCCAAACAGCATCTGGGCACAGGTTTATCCTGGTGGTAGTGGATCATGCCACCAGGTACCCAGAAGCTATTCCCCTCAGGACCACTACAGCACCTGTGGTGGCAAGGGCCCTCCTGGGAATTTTCTCAAGAGTGGGCTTTCCTAAGGAGGTAGTATCAGACAGGGGTGCTAACTTCATGTCTGGGTACTTAAATGTGGAAGGAGTGTGGAGTGACTTATAAGTTCACCACACCCTATCACCCACAATGCAATGGTTTAGTTGAGAGATTCAACAAAACCTTGAAGGGCATGATTAAAGGGCTCCCAGAAAAGCTTAGGCGAAGATGGGACATACTCTTGCCCTGCCTTTTATTTGCATATAGGGAGGTGCCTCAGAAGGGGTTGGTTACAGCCCTTTTGAACTTCTGTTTGGCCACCCTGTCAGGGGTCCACTGTGCTTGGTGAAGGAAGGATGGGAGTTACCTCTCAAGCCCCCAAAGCAAGACATAGTGGACTATGTACTTGGTCTCCGCTCCCGGATGGCTGAGTATATGAAAAAGGCAACCAAAAACCTTGAGGCTAGCCAGGAACTTCAAAGGCCTGGCATGACCAAAGGCTGTTCTGACTGTTTACCAGCCAGGACAGAAGGTGTGGGTGTTGGAGCCAGTGGCCCCAGCAGCTCTCCAAGACAAATGGAGTGGACCCCACACTATTGTTGAGCAGAAGGGTGAGGTTACCTACTTAGTAGACCTTGGAACACCCAGGAGTCCCCACAGGGTTCTCCATGTCAACAGGTTAATACCATATGTGGACAGGGCAGACATGGGCTTGCTCATGGCTACTGATGAAGGGCAGGAGGAAGAGAATGACCCACTCCCTGACCTGCTCTCACAGAACCCTGACGATGGGTCAGTAGATGGTGTAGCCTTGGCAGGCAGCCTCACTACCCAGCAACAAACTGATTGTAGACAGGTTCTCAATCAGTTTAGACACATGTTTTCACTGACACCCAGTCAGACCACCTGGTGCACTCATGAAGTGGACACTGGGGACAGTCTGCCTATTAAAAATAAGATTTATAGGCAACCTGACCATGTCAGGGACTGTATCAGGACTGAAGTCCAGAAAATGTTGGAGTTGGGAGTTATTGAACCCTCAGATAGCCCTTGGGCTAGTCCAGTGGTCCTTGTACCAAAACCTCACACCAGTGGTGGAAAAAGAGAGATGAGGTTTTGTGTGGACTACAGGGGTCTCAATGCAGTCACTAGGACTGATGCCCATCCAAAACCAAGGGCAGATGAGCTCATAGATACTTTGGCCTCAGCCAAATATCTCAGCACATTTGACTTGACAGCTGGCTACTGGCAGATCAGACTAGCTGATACTGCAAAGCCCAAAACAGCATTCCCAACCCCTAGTGGGCATTATCAATTTGTGGTGATGCCCTTTGGTCTGAAGAATGCACCTGCCACTTTCCAGAGGTTGGTGAATACAGTTCTCACAGGTCTGGAAGCCTATAGTGCAGCATATCTAGATGATATTGCAGTCTTTAGCTCCACCTGGGAGGATCACCTGGTCCACCTCAGGAATGTTTTACAGGCCCTGCAAAAGGCAGGCCTGACTATCAAGGCCACTAAGTGCCAGATAGGGCAGAGTCAGGTTGTGTACCTGGGCCACCTTGTGGGTGGAGGCCAGGTTCAACCTTTGCAGAGCAAGATCCAGACCATCATGGACTGGACTGCTCCCACTACCCAGACTCAGGTGAGAGCCTTCTTAGGCCTGACTGGGTACTATAGGAGATTTGTCAAGGGGTATGGATCAATAGTGACACCCCTGAATGACTTAACTTCTAAGAAAATGCCCAAAAGGTTCAGTGGACAGTTAGCTGTCAAAAGGCATTTGATGACCTGAAGCAGGCCATGTGCACTGCTCCCATTCTACAGAGTCCTGATTACTCCAAGAAGTTCATTGTTCAAACTGATGCATCTGAATTGGGGGTAGGGGCTGTACTGTCACAATTGAATGAAGAAGGTCAGGATCAGCCAGTAGCTTTCATTAGCAGAAGGCTGACCCCTAGAGAGAAACGTTGGTCAGCCATAGAGAGGAGGCCTTTGCTGTGGTCTGGGCTCTGAAGAAGTTGAGGCCATACTTGTTTGGTACACACTTCCTGGTTCAGACAGACCATAAGCCCCTCTTATGGCTAAAACAAATGAAGGGTGAAAACCCCAAACTGCTTAGGTGGTCCATTTCCCTACAGGGGATGGACTTTACAGTGGAACATAGACCTGGGAGTAACCATGCCAATGCAGATGGACTCTCTAGGTACTTCCACTTAGAACATGAAGACTTAACTGGGCAAGGTTAGTTTAATGTCCCTACGTTTGGGGGGTTGTGTATGAGAGTAGGATCTGCTTCACATGGGTACCCCCACTTTTTGCTGATGCTTCACTGTTTTTCGACATTAGTCTGGCTGGGGCCCTGCTAATCAGAACCCCAGCCTAGCTGCTTCCTCTCTAAAATGGTTTCCATGTGCCTTAGGCACATCACTGATTGGAATCTGGAGTGCCCTTATAAGTCCCTAGTATATGGTATACTATGTACCAAGGGCATAGGTACCTCAGAGGCCTACCAGGGGCTGCAGCATATATTATGCCACCCCTGGAAAGCCATCCAAACTGACACCACAGGTCTGCTACTGCAGCCTGGGTAAGGTGGTGCATGCACCCCTTACTGTGATATAGGTTACCTATATCACTAAATACATACACACATATAAACCTATAAGTCACTCCTAAGGTAAGCCTTATCAATCCTGAAGGCAGAGTGCATGGTTCCTATGTGAGAGGGTGCCCCTGCATGAGCAGGGCCCCTCTGCAGCGTTCGGAGACCCTTCTCTGATGCTGTTTGTAGTGCAGCCTGACCATATACTCTTAAGCGCATTATAACCTCGCGTTAAATGCTAACTTTGGAATGGCTGCACCTAAACATGTCGTGTTTGGTGTCAAACATCTTGGAATACTACCCCCCACCAATTCTGGCGGCGGGGGTAGCATTCCACCCTTCTAGAGGGAAAGACATGTTAACTCTGGCTAGCCCGGTAACTTCTTTCCAAAGCCCTGGCATCACAAAATGGATGCTGCTGCCACAGACACGAGTCTGACCTCCTGCTGCTGGATGAAACTCCGGCAGGGGAGGCCTGGACAATAGGTTTCCTGTCCCAGGGAGGTGTGACCACCTCCCCAGACAGGATAATGTGTATTGGGGCTGGGCGGGAGCACTTTCGGGTGCTTTGAAGTCCTGCACTGGGGGCACATTTGGTGTCCCTGTGCATACCCCAGTTCAAACCGGATCAGGGGCTTGCAGCCCCTGCTTTGGCGTGAACTGGACAAAGGGAAAGGGGTGTAGCCACCCCTCTGCCCTGACCCACCCATAAGTGGGGCCACAGAGTAGTCCAACCCCTAAACTTAGTATAAGTATAGGAACCCAGTCCTTAGGACTTTAGATTATCCATGGACAAAACTCTGAAACAGAATCCTGGACCTTCGACGCTCTACTCAAGATTAGAGGACAGAAGAATCTCCCTTGGGGTCAAGGAGTGACTCCCCTGCTTGGCAGGCACCAAAGAAGCATCTGTCCGGTTTGCATTTCTGAAGCTTCCGTCGGACGCCGAAGTCATCGCATCACCAGAGGGATTTTCAGACTTCCCCGAGGCTACCCTGAGTCCCCAGCAAAGCTGAGGCCCGTAGCTATCGTGGGTGACGTGAGACCGTGACCCCTGGACACCGAGCACATTTGCAAGTGCATCCTCTTCTGGGTCTCCCACAAAGTTGTGCTTTGGGCTCCGAGTAGCCCTAGCCTCCAGCACCTACTGCACCGAAGATCACTGGCCTCTACTCCACGAGTGTCCTGTGAGCCAGATCCACGTGCGACGTCTCGAGGCTCCTTCGCGGTCGCTAGCCCGTTGGCTAGTAGCCCTTAACGAAGGCCAATCTTTTTTTTACTTGGCATCCTGGTTGCTCCAGGCCTGCCCTCACTTACCTTCGCTGGGTGAGTTCCCCAGATCTTGCTGGTCTGCACCATCGATGATCTTCATCTTCATCAAGACTTGCCGTTGCCAAGGCTTGTTGGGTCCAATCCGGTCGCCGACACCTCAGCACTCGACAAACATCGTGTACCAGCCCGAATCCTGCTCCTGGTTGCCGACAACGCCTCCTGGACCTCGTGGCTGAAGAGTCAAGACAACCGTCAACGCACCTGAAGCACTCGACATCGGTGGGCATCTGTCCATCGCCTTCCTGGTCACTGGCTAGTGACCCAGACTCTGTCCCCTCTGCTTTCAGGTTCTTCAGATCTCCGATCCACTCTTGGATCCACCCGGACACTTTCCACTTGGTCGCCAGCAGCACTTTGCAGCAGATCGCCATTCAAATCGACGACGAAACCCGACCCCGAAAGGCACCTATGCACCCGGCTTCCCTGGGTGAGGTAACACGAGTACTCCGGTGCTCCCGTGGGTAGAGACTCTTCAAAGTACTAGTTCTCAAAGGGTTTGCTCCAAATCCTCCTCTAAGTGTCCCTTTTCTTTAATTTCCTGATCGCGACTTTCTCCATAGAAGTCAACGGCGTATCGCGGTTGTGTATTTACACTGCACGCGTCCCCCGTTGGTCCCCTGTGTCACTACCTTGGGTGGTTCCTTGTGGTCCAAGCACTTCTAGAGGCTCTAGGCCTAGTGTCTAGTTCAGTCGTGGTTCTTATACCACTTTATTGGTATATGGTTTGGTACGCCCCTAGGGCCCAAACGTGTATTCGTGCTATTAATGTGTTTAAATAACTTCTAACTTATGTACTTCGAACTCTAGCCTCATAAAGAGACTAGAGGGGTGTGTTTAGCAATAAATACATATATTTTGAATATATACCTGGTGTGGTGCTCTTTCATTTGGTCACTCAAGAGATTATAGACTGGTAAAACAAGCTGCTTTACATTCCTTCAAGACTTAGCCTGAAGGCTGCTCTCCATAGCTACCACTAGGATAGCTTTCAAGAAGGTTGTCTTTAACCTATCTCCAATAAGGGGTTGTTTGGACTGGTGCAAGGTGCCCACTATAATTAGTGGACAGCATATGCCAGGCCAACTTCTCACATTTGGCACTTCAAGGATCATTGCAATGAAAGAGGCAACCTCCTTGTAAGGATAACCCAAGGGACTTTATAGGTCCACCATAGGGGAAATGTTTCACCTACTAGCCTTTTGTATATCAATATAAAGGCCATCATCAGGATAATGAAGGGAGCAAAATATATACCTCACTACTTTTGTCATCAGCGTGAGGTATCTGGTTGGCATCTGAATTTGAGCCAAAGACGGCATCTATCCTGGCAAACTGTTGAGTGTGTGTCAGAGAGTTGCCCAAGGGGGAATCTTTGAATGAGGCCTTCACTTTCTCCCACACCTTGGCCAGAATAGCCTTTGTGTTAGGTACAATCAAATCTAGAGTCTGCATTGGTGGCATTGAGTGCAGTGTCAACACTCACACCAGAGCTAAAGCAACTGGCAAGCCTTGGCAGAGGCTGCTTCTGGAGCCAGATTGGCTTAGGGGCTGCTTCAAATGGGTAACACCTTCATCAAGGGGTGTGGGGGGTTCCTCGATATATGAGAAGTTGAAGAATCCAATAGCTTCAGATTGGCTTAAGGGCAGCTTCAAATGAGGTCCACCCTCGTCAAGGGTGGTTCATTGATATATGGTAAGTCGAAGGATCCAATAGCTCCTTGAGACTAGAAGGTGCATCCGAGGGAGACAGAAAGGTACAGAAGATCTGGAGCATGGCCTAAATAAACGGTATCACCTGCTAAGGATCAGTCAATGGTGTTGTAAACTCTGAGTCCACCTTTTCCAAAGCTGGCACTGTCTCAGAGGTCAATGTTGAGGCTGGAGTTTGAGAACGATGCAAACTCTCAAACCTGTCCCTTGAAAAGGAACAATGCCAGGAGGAGAAATCTTGTTTGTGATTTTGCTGTGCTTCTTATGAGAGGATTTCTCCTTGGAGTACTCATTCTTGAGGGACTTACTTGTGGAAAGAGCAGAATGGCCACAAAGTTCTTTGGGCTTGTGCCATGAAAAGCTTGGCTTTCCTCTCCTTAACCGCTTTGACCTGCATAAGGCCTCACTTATCACAAGAATTGGAATTATGCTCGGGACTAGGTGTGGGCGATACATTCCACTCTGCCGGCGGAAATGGCACAGTTTTGGTCACTCCGCTTTACGCATATAAAGCGCAATTCCGGCCAAATTTTGGCAACTGCTGCGTGGCGGAGTTTTTTCTCACACGAGGCTCACGAACGGTAAGGTGGCTAGCGCGAGTGAGATTTGGCATCCCCTTCCATGATTTTCAGTCACTAGGAAGGCACCTGGAAAGATTTCCTCAATGCGGGTGGTCGCGACCGTTCGCATTCAGAAAGCTGGCACTCAAGTAGAAAATCTACTTGAACAGCAGCAAAGTCAACTCAAAAAGGAGCACCCTCTGATGTGCCGTGTGATGCTGTTCGTGCTTACTTTGCTTCGCCACTAAACATCAGTGTGAGCAACACGACGTGCCTAATTCAGCCCGTTTGCGGAACTCCACGAAATCTCATGGAGTTTTCATGTAACTCCGCGGAATCCCATGGAGTGAAACTCTGCGAGTTCCACCCTCCCCTACTTGGGACCTAGATACCAAAGACTGATGTTGTGGGCATCCCGCTTGAGATAGGAATGGCACTGCTTAACGCTTGTGTTCTTAGGTGGGCGACATGGTCCGGAGAGTACACTGACAAAAGTAATAACTTCCAGGAATTTGGATGAAAAAAACAATAAGAGAAGCCCTGAATCTGGATGTAGTGGAGAAAAGGAACTGAAGTTATCAGACAACATGGCATCTTGTATGGCTTTGTGATGTCACATGTGGAGGAGGAACCAGAGCTATGTCTGGAGCCATTCTATGCCAACCGCCTCTTCCATCTCAATTGATGGGTTAATGGGTAATAGTCAAATAACATGCCCCTGCCACCAGTCATACAGCAGAATGGGAATTTGATTAAAGTTCATGAGCACACACTTGGAGACTCCGAACAACATGGCATTGCACCCATCAAAATGGAACAAGCACAAGCCAGCACAATGGACTGAAAGGTATTGAATATATGTACATATAAATATACAAAACTATGTGACATGCAATATCCCTTCTGCCTAAGGAATGTGTATTTTTAGTTGCATACAGACCCACACTTACAGTTTTTGATGTAGGCTCCTTCTCATAGAGGAGGAGGTCCTTCAGGCTCAGTTACATAGAAAAAAGAGTAATCTCCATTGTGGAAATTACGCAGACAAATGTGTTGCTTGATATCTGTGTCATGAACATGTTTCAAGTGTTTAAGGCCTTTAAGCTTGGTTGCATTTGTGCGCATGAAAATAGATACTTGTTCTCCTGTCCTCATCTGCAGCAGGGCAATAAATAACAAGCATTGACAAAGCCCATAGGTCTCGCTTGCATTTTCTGCTATACTCAGCTATGTTGAAATTCTTGCATTTTCAGTTATATTTACTTATATTCAGTTATGCTGATGACCTGCTCTGACAGGCGGTTAAAGTGGTGTAGCACTTTCACAACACAAAGAACCATAACACTGAAAAGGATCAGCTCTAAACAGGAGGAAGAGAGTTCTTCAGTGAAGAGAACTGAAGAGAAACAAGAGTTATCAAGCGTGCAATGGAGCCCCAAAGAGTAATCAGTTCCACTGTGTGGAAACATTATGAGGGGCAATGAAGGTTGAGGTTTATATGATAAACACATAGGCAAAGCCACAAGGTCTGGATTTAATGTGCTAACACATGCAAACACAGGAATGTACAAGTGTGTTGTGAAGAAATTAGCTCCCTTCTGTGAATCAGCTCCATTTCTGTGAGCTTGGTTTCCTTTCAGGCTGAATTGCTCTTTATTGGCTACCCAAAATTAACATATTAAAATGTGGTCATTGGACTGTCTCGCCCCTTCATTTATTCATCATGGGTAAGTAAAGTGCATTTTGACTCCCCTTGTAAGCATTAGCATTAGTAGAGGTATAGCTACCCGTAGAAAATGGTCATGTTTATCCAAATGTATTAAAAGTTAATTGATGTAATATGCCAAAGATGTAAAAGGCATACAACTCAATAAACATGTTAAAAAAAGTAATGCACATTTTGACATGCATTTTCTGCAAATCAGAGATTAACAATGTTTGACTGTAGTTTGCATTTTCCATATCATCAAATTTTATATTTTTAAGTCTCGTTTAGACAGCCTTCCAGACCTTTTGTTTTCTATCCGTGGGCATAGATACTGCCCATTGTTTTCCATTGGTTGGCTTCATTGTCACTCTCATTCATTTGCTTCTTATTGATCAGTTGCAGTAAGTTTCCTTCCTCTTCTTGTATTTGCCCCTTGAATGGAGCACGGACGTATTACTTATGTCCTTCCACTGCTCATTATTTTAGGTGCTACTTTTTGCTTTAGATTTAAGCCGTCTCCCAGAGTGTGTCTTTTTCAGCTGGCTCCCTCATGTATGTCTCCCCAGTTTGTGTTCCTAACCTGTCTGTGTGTTTGTCCCCACCCTATCTTCTTCCTATTAGTGTTCTTATTGTCTTGCCTTTACCTTTCTTCCCTCTCTCCATTTGTTGTCTGTGTTGGATGCATCCACCCTCCATCCTTCCCTGTTTGTTTTCTGTCTTGGCTTGCCCCCACCCTACCTCCCTCTGTTCCTTTTCTTTATTGACTTGCCCCTCCCCCACTCCTCACCCTCCCTCCTTCCGTTGTCGTGTTGCCCTCACCCCTCCCTCCGTTGTCCATGAGGCCCTTCCCCAGCCCACACCCAGATTCGCCTTTAAGAGAACAAGAAACTTGAAGGATATCATTGTGCACACGAGACCGATAAATGTGAACAACAGTACACAGAGAACACTCTGGGACCTTCCCCCCGTCACTGGGCACTATCCGTGTGGCACCTGTGTGGTCTGTGAACAGACGAGAGTCACCAAGACAAAAACACTGTCAGACACGTTCACCTGGACCATAAGAAGTCATACAAACTGCAATACATCTAAGTGCATTTACCTGGTGACATGCCCCTGCGGTAAGAGATATGTGGGAATGACGATGAGAGCAGTCAGGACACGCATCACAGAACATAAGAGCAACATAAGATGCCAGAGAGTCACAACCAAGATGTACACGCACTACAAAGAACAGGGACATAGCCCAGAGTCGCTACAGTGGGTGGTACTTGAAACCCATCCCAAAATCGCCCAACACGCACTATTCAGGATAGAACAACGATGGATACACCGCTTATCCTCAGCCCTCCATGGCTTAAATGACGACATACCCTGGGCCACTCTAAATAACAGATGACTCCGTAGTGGCCTGATCCGTATATGCCAAAATTAAGCTCTCCATACATATGCAGGACCTGGGTAGTCACCACACTAAGGACACCATCAATACATTACCAAACTGTATTTAGTGGCGATTCTCCCACTTGGAGAACAAAGAGAATACGTGGCCCTGGGCTGTTCGAATGACACAACTAGATGTCACTACATGCATGATTAAATGAGGAGATTACCCTAAATGTGTTATCCACTGTATACCACCACTACGTACACAACAGGCGCAATGACAAAAAACTGAGTTGGGATACTTAGGATAATGCATGAAACTGGACGGGCATTTTTGATGTAACAACTACATGCCCAATATTTTCTATGATTACAACATGACAGGACGTACACCATCTATGATAACTGAGCCGCCAGGCATCCACACAGGAAGCCTCAACTTATACTGATGGCTATACCTCCATATATAATGGCGACTTGACCAGCACTATTACAAACACACAGTAGACCACACTACAAGATGGCCGCCGGGGTCGCTAGGAACACCACCACAGAGGTTCCTACATCAAACAAGGCAATAATTGAAACGCCAGGCATCCATACGGGGAGCCTTAATTTACAGTTCACTGTTGACCAAACCTCTATGTATAACGGCGACTTGACCAGCACTATAATAATACACGGTAAACCACATTACAAGATGGCTGTCGTAATTGCTAGGAACACCACCTTGTGGTTCCTACAGCCAAACTATGTATGACGCGATTCGGGCTCCGCCCCTCTCCCCGCACGTGACTCGGAACAGTATTTCAGCGCCCGAGGGAGCTGACACTCTCTGATCCGGTGCCGGCGCGGAGGGGTAGGTGACTCGACTCCGTTCCCCAATGGAATGGTGAGTACTAACGACACTTTTGGAATAGGGCCCGTGACCGCACCTGACCAGACCCGCTGTAGGTGTGATACAGCATGCGAGCAAGATATTTTGTGTGCCGCTATCTGGTTCTCCTGGTTGCACGCTGACGGGCGGACTGGGAGGAGTGTGACTGGGATGTTTGTCCCGGTAGATGATCGAGCTAACATCCTTTCTAAAGCACTTTACGCTACTTTGGTGAGTGTGCTGGCCATACTCCTTTGTTATCCGCCCGCTGGGTGTACTTTGGGCAGCTTTGGGAGCCGGCAATAAATGGAAGTGCTCCCTACTGTGATCCACATTTGGGCAGGCGATGAGAGCAGGAACAGGTTGCGCACCATTTTCGAATGTCTCGTGACCTTTTCACCCTCCTTGCCTCTCTTGTTTTACAGGACACCATGTTCCAGGTGTCTGCTAGAACCGCCGCACACCGACTGAGGTGACATTTCCAATATAGGGAGGTGAGCTTTACCACAACAGGCTCCATTACCACTATATGATCACCATGCACGGAGCATGCCGCACTCATCAGCTATATATTTATGAGTGAACCACCATTGACTTGAGTGAAGCCCCCTCACAACCACCGCCCCACCTGGGGAGGGACAGTCCTCTAATTATTTTTATATGGTTTTATTGGGGCATTGAAGATGTGCCCCCCACCCCCGTTTTTATTTACTTCATGTGGCTAGATTGTTATCTCACTTTAACAGTTTTATCTCACTCTAGCGTTTGCATTAGAGTAAAGGAGGTGATTGGTGAGCAAATAAGGAATACTGTGTCACCAGAATACCGGTTTTACAGTGATGTTTCCATTTCCATATATCCCTTTCTTTAGGTTACTGAACTACACTACTGAGGATTTGAACCGTAGTGCATACATGTGGTAGGTAGCAAATAGCCCCACCACAAGGTGTAGATAGATTCACTTATCCACTGATTAGGTCCTGAAGAATTGCCACGGATTCAACTGACCATTAGGCAAGAAACATGTTGACCTGGAGAGATGAGCATAGCTTCAACTGAACCTTGACGTCAGATAAGCTGCCACTCTTTTTGTTTTGTTTTATTGAGGTGGATAGCCAGCCAGAATAAAAGTGTTATTTGGACTATCCCACTTCTTTTAAATCACTCTTCCACTTCACTATATCTACACACCACAGGCCACACCCCCCCACTACATCATACGGTAAGGAACAAAAGATCTCCGACAAAGAGCCCCTCTATGGGTGCCCGTTGGGTATTGCAGCGCCGACCCAACGAGGAGCAGGTCCAGATGATGAAGCATGACACCTAGCTTGCTGGGTGTGTGAGGACCCTAGTTCCGAAAGAGGGATTCCCTCCACTCTCCCTCCTAAACCAGGTTCCACCTACCCTATCATTACTAATGACGGTGGTTGGTTCTCTGATTTTTTATTGTCTAGGCACCACTTCAAGAGGAACAGCATACCTTTAGGTAGCAGGATCTGACTGGGCATCTATGCTGGACCTCGATAAAAAGCCCCACAGTCCCCTCTCTTGTTGACTAGCCCTCCCCCAGCCGCCATAGCAAAGAAAAATGCTACAAAAGTAACACCACCTCGTTGCAAAGTGTAAGTAAATCTGGGCCTCTGTATTGTAGCATGAAGACATTCACGGCACAGTAAAACATTGACCTAGAATTGTCGACCACTGAGGACAATTCTGCAATAAGTGCTTATATTGGTGCTGATTGTGTCAATCCTAAATCAGATATTCACATTTTTTGTCTCCAAATTCCTTAATAAATGCTGCTTTTGATTCTCTCTTTCTTTTACGTTTGAGATATACGACCTATATAGTATCTGACTCGGTAGTTTGTGTGCAAAGACATAATCATGAAGTTGATGATACAGCTTTAATATCCTGGGATCCATCCCTTTCAAGTACTAAGCCTATTTCATTACTTAGTTGTTTATTTTTTATATTAGAGCGCCCTTATTTTTAGGACAGTAGAAAAGAGCCAACAAAACAACTTGTAATTCAATTATCTGAAGTTTTGGCATTATGACATAAAAAAAAATGAAAGTATCAGCAATAATGCAACTTCAGCTTTTTAACTGGGAACTCTTATCCCACAAGCCCAGGTGCCTTGCAGGTAGTGACTCTAACAAAACTCAGAGAGTGAATGAGACTGTAGCACTGTACGCTACCAGTTAGGGTGACCAGATTGTGAGAAGCAAAAACCGGGACAGGCCAGGCATAAAAGTAGAACTAAAGTCTTTAGTCTTCTATATCTGGCCTGTTCCTTTTTTTTGCAAAGCCGTATATATTCATATACACACACAATAGGCTTGTAAATGCATGTGTGTTGGTTGTGTGTGTGTGTATATAAATATACATATACATATATACACACTGTGTGTGTGTGTGTGTGTGTATATATATATTTAAATATATAACCTGCATGTGTGTTTGTTGTGTGTGTATATAAATGTACATATAAATATATACACACTGTGTGTGTGTATATATATATATACATACACACACACACAGTGTGTATATATTTATATGTGTATATATATTTATATGTATATATATACACACACACACAACAAACACACATGCTTGTGTGTATATATATATATATATATATATATATATATATATAACCTACTGGCGGTTGCCAGTAGGTAGTTATAGTTAGGACCTTGTTTCTATTCAAAAACCGTTTTTTCTTTTGCCAATATCTTTGGCGCCGGTCGACGAATCTTCACGAAATTTTCAGAAACTAATGGGGCGCTCCGGTCAGCTCCTGTCTTGAAAGTTTCAGGGTGGTTCGTCAAGCGGAGGCCGAGAAAAAAGGGGCGTCCCAAAACACATTTTCCCCATGTTAATATATATATATATATATATATATATATATATATATATATATATATATATATATATATATATATATATCTATATAACCCAGAACTCCCCTGACCTCCGCATTCGCTTAATGTGAATAAGAAAAATCAGTGATTATTTAAATGACACGCAAACACAGGGTGTGTATTTAAGAGTGAGTGAACTCTTCCTTTTTTTGAAGTCTGTTTTCACGTTCTATTACAAATACAATCACATGTTTATTTAAACACAAATGAAATGTTGCCACAGTACTCGTGATCAAGGGAGTTTGTCCCGAAACGCGTCGAGTTGGTCCATTTTGCTAAATAAATTACTGCTTTGAAAGCTTTTATGTATCCGCGGCTGCTGTTGTTGTTACGAGGTAATTACAGCGAGTGTTTGTGTTTAGAGGCTCGCCTCCTCGCCGCGGACCGTCGTCGTAAGAAGGAAGGGGATTGGCGATTACGGTGCGCAGCACTGTTTGGCGGTTTGGATATTGAAGAAACCCCTACCCGCTGACTGCACGAATGTGGTACAGGACACTCAGTAGGAGAGTTGGGGTTTGATGAATTATTTCGTCTGACAGAATACTCTCCGGAAATGAGAAGGAGTTAAGGCACCAGATTTTAAAGTAAGTACACTCAGCAGACGGCTGGCGAGACTGTTGTTTTGATGCAAGCACAGTCCCGCCGCTTCTAGCAGTTTCGCGGTAATCGCGTGCAAGAAGAGCAGTATCAAATATGGCAACGACCAGGAATGATAAGCGTTCGGAAGCAGCTGGCAGAATGTTTGATAATTGCACAAGTAAGGAAACAACAGAAAGGAGTGCTGTATCAAGTAATGGAAACACCACGCCAAATAAACGACAAATATGGGACCAATTGTGGAGAGCGTTAAAAACAGACCAGAACAAGTGGTGGGAAGCAACGACCCTCCAAAAGTACATCGATGTCGGTAGAATACCGAGAGGGCTACGTATCTTCATAACGCCGACGTTCAACGACCCGGACCCAGAATTGGTGAGTGATTGGGCTAGCAACAATCACCAGTGTTCCACGAACATGCTGGGGTTGTTGGTGAAACACGCCCGGAAGGACTGTGAAAGACTGACTGGAACCATTGAAGACATCACGCAACAATTAAAAGCATTATGCGGGCAAGAAGAGTTTCAGAAGGAAATGGACGGAATGGAAAGAAATCTAGAGAAAATAGAAGAAGAAATTAAGGTGAAAAAACTACGAAAATTTCAACGTGATTTGGTGGATTACCAAAAAGGACAGATCTTGACTTTTGCAAAGAAGTACGACCAACTGAGAAGTGTGTCATCAGCAACAGCTCCCAATACTGGGAATCCTCCGAGACCTGTGGGTAACTCTGAGGATCAGGCTAGTACAGAAAATCCGACAGATGGAAGCATAATCAGCGGAAGTGATTTCTCGAGTATAACCGACCATGATGGAGTAAAAAACTGTATTTTAATGGAGTTCAGCCTTGTTGCTAAAGGAAGACAGACAGGCAACAAACAGGGAGGATTTCGCAGTTGCGGAAGAGGAAACAGAGGCGAAAGAAAAGGAAATACATCAGCGCTAGGAGAGCTAGGAAGCCCAGTGGGAAGCCGTACAAGGGGCCAAACCAAGACGAAGTAATGGACAAAAAGACTGTGATCAACCTGTCAGAGCGAACACTCAGCGACTTTGAGGTAGAACTTTTATCTTTAGGTCTAACATTTTGCCCATCTAATAATTTTAACTACACACAAAGTCGCATAGACTTGTTCTATTTTACACGTAAATTGCGCATTAAAAAATGGTATGCAACTAAGTTTTCAAGCAATGTAGATATTAACAGAGAAAATCCCAGCAATGTGAGAATTACTGATGTTGAATTGCTCCATACTATGAATGTGTTAGCTGATGAAGGAGAGGTAGAAAATGATCCTTTCATTAATCTTAAGAATGAAAATGTTCCTCTTGATTTGAGCGCTCAAAGTGATTTCAAACCGAAGTACATTTTTCTCCCACAAATCAAGAAGAAAGCTATTGTTGTTTTTGAGAAAGGGGTAGTTCAGGAATTGTTAAAACTTTCTAATAACAAACGGTATGGGTGGAACAATATTACGAAAGCGCAGAGTGAGGCTATTGAGAGTTTGAAGAATGACAACACGATAGTCATTAAAAAATCGGACAAGGGGGGCAACGTAGTGGTTATGTCCAAACAAAAGTATATTGAAGAAGGGATGAGACAACTCACAGATAAGGATAATTATAACAGGAGCAATAGAATGGAATATGAACATTCCATTAAGATTTTTCAAACACATTTATCTGAATGGAGAGACAAGGGGTTGTTGGAACAGGAGGAGTATAATTTTTTGCTATGTAAATTTCCTAAACTTCCAGCTTTATACTTACTACTTAAAATTCACAAAAACCAACAGAATCCCCTGGCAGACCAATTGTTTCTTCCAGGGGAGCTGTTTGGAGAACACTTCCAGGTATGTGGATTTCTTTTTGCAAACCTTTGTTAAGAAACTTCCATCTTATGTGAAAGACACGGGAGATTTCCTCAGATGTCTTGAGAACTTGCAATGGAAAAGTAGTTACTCACTGTTATCACTTGATGTTATGAGCTTGTACACATGTATCCCACATGACTTGGGTTTGAAAGCATGTAGATTTTTTCTAAATGAAAGATCCAACTCATACCTTTTCCACACAGAGATGTTGATGGAGATGATGTCTTACTGTCTAAAACAAAACTATTTTATTTTTGACAACAAAATATTTAAACAGACCCTCGGAACATCGATGAGGACCTGCTTTGCTCCTTGCTTTGCAGGTCTCTATTTAGGGTACTGGGAGGAGAAGGTAGTAAGAGAATTACACATCTTCAAAGACAAGGTAGCTATGTGGGTACGCTACATAGATGATATTTTTTGTGCGTGGGAAGGTGACGAGAGGGAAGCGAATGAGTTTGTAAAGACTCTGAATGAGAATAGTTACAATTTACAGTTCACAAGTCAGTGGTCAAGAAAGACTTTGGAATTTTTAGATCTCACACTCACAGTTCAAGGAAATCGTCTGGAAAGTTCATTATTTAGAAAAACTACCGCAGGCAATAGCCTCTTACACGCTCGCAGCTGTCATCCCAGTTTTTTGATTAACAGTATACCCCTGGGAGAGCTGTTACGAGCTAAGCGTAATTGCAGCACACCAGAGAGCTACGCCATAGAAGAAAAGGTAATGACTGAAAGATTCCTTGAGAGAGGATACTCTCGATCAGTTATCAACAAAGCTAGAACAGAAGTGGATAAAAGATCAAGAGCCTCTTTGTTAGTTGAAAAAGAAACTACAAAGGGAAAGTCAGAAGAAAAGATCAGGTTCATTACCACTTTTAATGGACAGGCCAGAGATATATGAAGGGGTTTAAACAAATTCTGGCCTGTCTTGCAAACTGACAAAGATGTAGCAGAGAGTGTTGGAATTTTTCCACAGATCACTTTTAGGAAAGCTAAATCCCTTAAGGACTCACTTTGTAGAGCTGTTGAGCCATCTGCAATAAGAAATCAAGGAATACAGGGATTTTACACGTGTCGGAGCTGTAAAGCTTGTAAAAATAGCAAGAATCGAAAAGAATGCAAATTATCTCCCGATTGCAAGCCATACCAGATTTTGAAACATACATCTTGTAACACTGATTATGCAGTATATGCTTTGTTCTGTCCTTGTCAGAAAGCATATATTGGGAGTCCCATACATAAAGCCAAGAAAAGGGTTTTAGAACATCTACGCGCAATAAAAAATGGAGATAAACAGTATCCAATAGCGCGGCATTTTCAGAGTCATCATGGTCAGAATGGTAGCCTTTTGAGTTTCTGTGTACTTGATACAGTTAAAGTTAATGAGAGAGGTGGTACTAGAGTACAGGATCTGCGACGTCTTGAGTCCAAGTTAATTATCCAGTACAGAACGTTAGCGCCGATTGGTCATAATTGTGATGAAGAGCTTGCAGTACATCTAGGTTAGATGTAACCATGTCACATTTTTGAGAACTGTCTTGACTTGGGCGATCATTGAAGCATCCTCTCCGTTAATTTTTTGGTTTTAAATGTAAAAATTAAATATGGTTTGATTTTAAAATTGAATTCTGCCACTGTAGAAGTATAGCTTATTATAAAACTAACTGCACTGTGGAGTTTAGGTGAAGGGTTATTTTGGTATAAAATTAATTTTGTTTTGTTTTGTTTTATTACAGAAGTTGTGCTTGCTGTCGTAATGAAGGATGCCAAAGAGCGAAAATATCTTTCATTAGTTGCCCAGCCCACTGGGGCAGGATTGTGGTTATATAAAATTTTGCAAGCATTCATTTATTACTCAAGTATGGTGAAAAAACGTGCGATATTTTGCACAAAACATGTGTATAGTATTAAGGTTGATTTTCCAGGCACTACTTTAGAGAAGTGATCCTTTTTCTGTGAACCACACAGTAGAATGATGCCCACTAGGGCAGAGATACGGTACATTTAGAGTGGTTTGTCAAGGTCATCAAGCCGTGGCTCACTATGGATTTCTGAGTATTGAACTCGTTTGTTGTAAATATGTGTTATCTAATTAATGTGTAAATCAAAACCACAGGGGCAACGTTATGAATATACGCGATAGGAATGATTTGACATGCGCAAATGTTATAAAACGAAAGCAGATGTCCATGAATGTATTCTCACTTATTGCTAAAGTAAACAGAATTAATTGTGATCAACATTCAGCGGTATAGTACAGGCAGATTGTCGGAAGTCAAATGTGTGTAGAGTGAGTTCACTCTTTTTGGAAGTCTGTTTTCCTGTTCCGTTTATTGAGACCCTGCCATGTACATTAAATTATGCGCTAAATGTCGAAACTCACCTACGGTGTAAAATGTACCTATTAATGCATGGTATTTATGTGAATAAGAAAAATCAGTGATTATTTAAATGACACGCAAACACAGGGTGTGTATTTAAGAGAGAGTATACTCTTCCTTTTTTTGAAGTCTGTTTTCACGTTCTATTACAAATACAATCACATGTTTATTTAAACACAAATGAAATGTTGCCACAGTACTCGTGATCAAGGGAGTTTGTCCCGAAACGCGTCGAGTTGGTCCATTTTGCTAAATAAATTACTGCTTTGAAAGCTTTTATGTGTCCGCGGCTGCTGTTGTTGTTACGAGGTAATTACAGCGAGTGTTTGTGTTTAGAGGCTCGCCTCCTCGCCGCGGACCGCCGTCGTAAGAAGGAAGGGGATTGGCGATTACGGTGCGCAGCACTGTTTGGCAGTCTGGATATATATATATATATATATATATATATATATATATATATATATATATAACCCAGAACTCCCCTGACCTCCGCCCCACTCTGACTCTGCTGGAAGCAGGCAGGCGTGAACAGATAAATTACTTTACATTTCAGTCTTCAAAGGCGCGTGTGAATGGAGTTGAACCTTTCAGTTCTGCTTTGCAGAATTACCTGACCGTTCCTACAAAAACCGGGACATTTACCTAAAATTTAGAAAAGTTTCGGGACACCAGGACAGTCCTCTTAAAACTGGAACTGTCCGGGAAATCTGGGACGTCCAGTCACCCTAGCTACCAGTGTGTGCTCATAGAAGTACTAAAGTAAAATGAAAACAGAAAAATTAGAAATCAGTACTTAATGGTGGAAGAAAATTAGCAGTAGATGTACTTTATAGGAGTGGAATGCATTACAAGAGTGGCATATACAGAAGACGAGTGCGTTATAAGACAGAGGTGTTTTACCAAAGGGAGGTGGTAGGTGGTAGGTGTTTTAGAGGAGAGGCCTGCTTTACATAAGTGACATTATTTACAGGAACAATGCTTCTATTCTAGAGGTGATCCATAAGAGGGGAGAGCTGCTTTAGAGAAGGGTGCTTTTCAGCAGTGCCAGAAGGGGTGATTTGACATGTCACTGTGTAGGTATTTTTTTTGATCTTTGTTCGCCTGTATCTACTGTTGGTTTCCCTGATATTACCACTAACATTACCTGCAGTAAGCTCAAATGCATGCAGTCTTCCATTCCCTGCACAATATCCATACAGCTTGTCTTTACAAGTTCAAAATTACCCCAATTTCCGAGCATGAGACACTTTTTCAACTCTCTTGTTCAGTAATAGGGGACACTTTTATTATGGTTCCCAAGTTTCTGTCTCAGTCTGACCCTGAAGAGGGGTGCTTCGGATGAGTGTGGTGCTTTAGACAAGAGGGGTACTTTATAGAAGAGGTGTGCTTTACATGACAGAGATGTTTTACAAGAGTGAGGTTCTTTACAGCAGAAAGGTGCTTCAGATGACGGAGGGAGAGGGAGAGGGGAAGGGAGAGGGCGAGGAAGAGGGAGAGAGAGAGATAGAGGGAGAGGGAGAGAGTTAGAGAGAAAGAGAGAGAGTAGACAATGAAGTAGACAATGCTATAAAGGAAAAAGTGTTTAAAAAGATGGATTCTTTAAGCAGTAAGTGTTTTGAAGATGTGCTTTACAGAGGACTGATAGCTGCTTAAATGACTCAGAGGTGCTCTAGATGGACTCTGTGATGTAAAACATAAGTGTTAATATTTCACAGAACTGCAAATTAACATTTAACCATAGGATCCAAACACATACATTCAGAGTGCCCTTTGGAGTGATGCCATACATCCCTTACTATTTAGTGTTGGTCCTTCCAGTATGATTCTCTATTCCTCTATCCTTAAAATTTTGATAACATAATGTTCTCATTTGAATCTGAGGACAGTCTGCTGTTTGATTGGGTCATTATAAATAGACTCTCCACACGGCCCCTGTAGAAAATCGACTTTTGCATATGGCTGCCATCCCTTTCCTCTGCTAGACACTGCTTGTGAGGGGGTTCTCAGTGCATGTTTGCATGGATGCTTGTACATGCATGTAAAGGTGCTCTAGTTCCTAGCCGCAGGCACGCAGCCTGCAATATTTTTGCATGAAGGAGCTGGAGTAGGCCCTGAGCAGAGCCCCCTCTGCAGGGACCCAGAAAAGCCAGAAAGACGCTAAAAGGCAGCAATGTGTAGCATACAGGTACTGGGAACCTTTTAAGGACAACAGGGCACTGGCAGGCCCCGAGAAAACTGCACAACTGTACTTTAATACTTGCAATACATTTCCCTTGTACTGTTATCTACGTTCCAAGCCTGTGATTTAATTACATGGTACTCTTAGTTTCTAAAACAAATTATAAAGTGAACTTGATATTAATAATGGCTGATTTGAACTTTACTGGCGTATTTCCCATTGTTGTACACTATTTGATAGGTTCTTAATCAATGCTACATTATCTTAATTGTAAATCTGAATATCCTACCTGAAACAATGTATGTAGCTGCATTTTCAATAGGATTTGAAGTATGTCTGTTTATAGGGTACTTCTTTTGTATCTGTAGAGATTTTCCAGCCTCTGTGTGTGATGTAAGAAGCCAAAACTTAGATGCATCACTTCCTGTGATAGCACCAAGCCAAAGGTCATGCAATGTCGCTTTTTTCGATTTCATGGGGTGCTAGGGTCACGTGATGTCACCACCTGTGATGTCATCAGGTCAAATGCCTTGCGATGTCATTTCCTGTGACATCATTAGGGTAGGTCAAAGTTCATTTGATGTCACTTCCTGTGACATCAGGCGGGGGGTCACATGGCATATGATGTCACTTCGGCTACCCCTGGCATTTTGATGAATCGACGTCCATGGAACAAATCCACAACATAATAAATCTGATTTGTATTATCTGAAGAGCCGTGCTAAAAGTTACCCTAGAATAGCCGCCTTTAAAATGAGTGAGCTTGGTGAGTGCAGCTTGTAGGGCTGTGAACCTCTGGTGTGAAGCCCATACCAGAACTAGAGAAGCTGCTACTGCTGATATGCACTGGCTGTGTTTGAAGTAAAGACCTACTTCACCACAGCATAAAAGCCATAGTGAAAAATCAGTGGCACTGTATAACCATCCACGAAATGCCATGGCCGTCAAAGGAGCAAATTAGCGGTAACAACAGACAGTTAATGCTACCTGTAGCTATTTTTTGTAAAGATCTATGCTGGAATGAGGAATACCTTCTGGAAGAAATATGTTTTTGAAGAACCAGCTAAGAGTAATTCTCAAAAATGAAAATGTTCATCAGATGGACCAAATTAAAATGTCCATCAATATTAGATAGATTACAATACTGAATGTTTTATAACAAATTCCTGTAAGAGGAAAAGGCATATCAATTATCCACAATCTTGCTAACCCTAAGCCTTTTTCTTAACCATAGCCTTCCGCTAATTGTATTTTAACCTTGACCTCAACTCTAATCATAATTCTATTGTTAATAATAGCTTTTCCCTTTTAAATATTCACTTATCCCCTTATTGTCATGATACATGGCTGAGTCACTAGCAACTACTGATGCAAATTTCAAGGTCAAACAAAACACAATAGTCAAAACAGTGTAGTCTGAATTGTCGTACTTTTACCTTATATGTTACAAGGAATGCGTCTTAGACTAGCATCTTGATGCTTATTGGTTATATTAAACATTCCTATGGTGATATTGTAAATTCCATCTCAGATAAGATACAGTGTAAAAGAACTGCTACTTGACAATGCGTCAGGAGAGGTCCTTTGCCCCAGATTATCGTGCAAGATTCTGCCAGAGAAGTTTCTGCTTACCAGAGATGTTGCTGTATCGCACTTTCTATTGAAAGCTGATATCGATCTTAAGCACGGAAGGAGTTGATGCTGATGTTGAACGCATATTTGCCTTTCGTAGGGAACCCAGCTTCCCTGGCTCCTGATAATTATAGAGTTCTGCTATAAACAAGGTATGCAGTGCACTCATCTTCCCTAAGAAAATCTAGTTGCAAGTTATTTCACTCTCCATGCTCTCATAGTGTAGCCCATAGAAGTAGGTTTAAGGGTATTCAGTTTTTAGATTACATTTTAACCATGGTAGATATGTACTTTTTATTTTTGTTGTTCACAACAAGCATTTGTTCTGTCTTAATTGTATTCTGTGTGGTTATTTTAGATGTGTTGAGCAAGAGGGTGCACTTGTTTAAAGAAATACGCTCTTCAGTTAAAGTGTCGTTTTCGTAGCACCTCTTGTTTGTGTGTGATTGAAGAGAATGAAAAAGGTTTGTTACTGATCACCACTGTGTCCCTGGATACCTATTTAGGGACTATTAGTAACCTAGAAGTATTGATGCCACTTCAACTATGTATTGGGTGACATTCTGCAGGGCTTCAATAACCTATCTTTTACATTCAAGTGTTGGTGCATTGAACTAACTTCACTAATGTTACTCGTGGGTGGAGTTGAGTCAGAGACTCAGTTTATGAGCTTCTTGCTTGGCAAGGAGTTCAAGTTAAATATCAGCCTATTGCTTAAGCTCTGCTGGATTTGGTTTGAGGAATGAGAGGTGTCACTTGATCAGCAAGATGTGTATTTTCATTTACCAACCCTGTAGGAGTGCCTAGGCTTTGAGGTATTTCCCTCATTAGCTGTTTGCAGTGCATTATTTCAGTCTTAGGCTGGCCGCTTGATTCTTTGCACTGTTTATGCGAGTGGTTGTTGTCCATCTGTGCAGATCAGAGATTCCTGTACCTTAATGACTGGCTGATGAAAGTAGGTTTGCTACAGTTGGTGTTGGACCACTTCCAGAGCATGATCACCCTAATCTTTGGCCTTAGGTTTTCGATCAACTACCCCAAGTCCCCAGTTTAGCTTCTAGAGAGCTGACTCCTCACTGGGGCAGTGTTGCATGCAATAACTTTGAAGGTGTTACCTCCTTCTCAGCATGGCCAGAACATTCAGGTTCTGATTCTGAAGTTTTGGTGGATTGCTCATATTTCCACTGTCAGTCTTGCAGCTTCTTGGACACCTGGTTTACTGCATTCTGATTGTTCCGCACCCCAATGACATATGCTGGTCCTTTACTGGTATCTGTTTTGGCCCAATGCTGGGTCGTTTTGGACAAGGTTCTGATTTCTCCAAAAAGTGTCCTGGGGTCTGCAGGCTCATCTAATTTGTGGCAAGTCATTCTGTCCTCTACCGGCAGTGGTCACGGCAGTGACTGATGTTTTGTCCCATAGGTGGAAATGCCATGGAGATATGTGGCATGTGTTCTCCTGTAGAGCAGAGGTATGAAATCAGTCTGCTAAAATTCTGGGTGATTCAGTTGGTACTCAAAGCTTTTCTACACCCTTTCTGGAGTTGGGTGTTTCATGCTAGTCATGGACAATACACTGCTATGTGGTACATCACCAAACAGGGAGTGTGCTCTCTCAGTCCATACGCCTCAAAGTTTTAAGGCTGAAACACTGAGTCACAGCTTACAATGTCTGGATGCTCGTGAGCCTCCAGGCAGACTCTCTGAATGTCAGGGCAGACTAATTGAGCAGATGTCATCTTGCCGACCACAGCATCTGGATATGTTGCAGTCAATCTTTGTTCTCTTAGGCATGCCTCAGGTAGACCTCTTTGCTATTTGGCAGAATGCTCAGTGTATGCTGTTTTGCAGCTTCTATTCCACGGAACTCTGGGATGCATTTCTATTGAGATGGGACTTCAGTCTCCATTTACACCCTTTGCACTTATCCCTCAGGTTCTGAGCAATAATAAGTAGGATTACGTGCAGTAGATGTTGCCTGTGCAGGACTGGGTTGTGAGGGTGTGGTATTTGGAACTGTTCCATCTCTCTGGTTGCTCTCTTCTTTCTATTTTGTTCAGGGACAATGTCTTGGAATGAAAAGTTCACCACTGGAATATTCATAGCCTGTACCCCAGTGCTTCGGAAGTAAATGTAGCAATTTAAGTGCCTTTGATTTACTCAGGGAGGTGGTGGAATTCATCTTTGCTGCTTGCTCTGCTTTCACATAATTTGCCTATGATGGCTTTTGATAACACTTTTTCATGTTGTGTGCTTAGAATAAAGTTGATCCATGCAGGATACAATTATTTTGTGATTTGCATTTTCTTCGGCCGTGCAAGACTTTCCTCTAGGGACTCTGAAGGGTTACCCATCTGATTTGTCAGCTTTCCTTTGTTTGTTGGATCAGCCCTCATTGTTTAGATCATCTGCTGTGACTCACCTTCTCTACAGTGGCGGCTAGTGACATTTGAAAGTGGTGAGGTGTAAAAGTTTGGGATGAGTGCCCTGTGGTGAGCTCGCGTAGCGAGCAAGCCTACCGCCTTAAAAGGGGTTCGGGGTGGTTCTCCCCGGGAAATTTTGAAAAAGCGACTGGGCAAATGGTGCATTTTTAAGCAGATTTGAGAAAGCATGAAGGTTAATAAAGCAACTATGAAAGTTTGGTTATGACATCAATAAAGAGATTTCATATGATAATGACGTAGGTAGCTGCTAATTCAGTATAACCGGAGAACTTCATAGCAATGCAGTGAGTACCTCACAGATTGCGACTGAAGCCCAATTTCCACACGTTTGTACGCGTATGGAGCCACTTACAGTGGAATCTTTTTTGGCATTTTGTTGTTTGCTGGTCTGAAGACGGGATAAAAGCTAGTTGGGCTGGGACAGAGTCAGACAGGCTACCAGAGAAGTCCACCACGATACAGTGGAACTTTTTTAGCAGTTTGTTGGTCTGGCCTGAAGATGGGGTAAAGGCTGGTAGGTCCGGGGATGACTCAGACAGGGTATAGCGCTGCAGTCCACACCGGGCCCAAGTTACAGTTGTTCGTCGGTCTGAAGATGCACCCTTCCAGCCAGCAGCCTCCCACCCCGGCCTCTCGTTATCAGAAGCTGCTCAGAGCTTTTTCTGCTGGTTCCCGCATCCTGGCAATGACAGCTTCCAGTTTGGGGCCGACTGGTGTGTGCACAAAGGGAACTGCTAAGCATGCACCAAAGGGCACCCATCTGTGCATTGTGATGAGGATAAAAAACTGGGGCAAAGCATCTGCATTACTAGGCAGATTAAACATCAATTCCATGCATTGACTCCGGTCGGGTGGCTTTTAAACGCTACATGCTATGGTAATGCTCCGGCCAGCTTTCTTTTTGATACAATGCTTTCTGTGCATCTGTCTTTCAGTTCTCCCTCCCATTCCGGAAGCTGACGGCAGCCCCCTCTCTGTTTCTACGGCAGGCCTCAGACCTGAAATGGATTCTGCTTGCTTTTTAACACATTGGTCAGGCTCTGACTGGTGCTCGGTCACACAATAAGGGCCATTGCTTCCCTTGGTGTCTGCACCAGGATGAAAGAGAGCTCAGGCTAGTTAGAAATTCCCATTTCACCAGCACTACATAAATCATTTGTGGCTGCGGCTCGCACTGTCTGGGATTAGTGGGAGCCGCACCCATGCTATCCAAGGAGGGGATTCCACTTCCTGTAAAACCAGAGGCACAGCTAAAATTGGTACAGCAAGTAAGTAAGTGCAGTGGTAACTGGCCCAGAGCCTTCAGGGGCATATTGCACCCTGGTAATTACGGCAGTTTACTATCCATAAAGGCGTCAAATGAGCCATTTTCTTGTTTGCACCAGGGCCCATCACCATCCCCATCCCCTTGGACATCTCTCCCCACTTCAAAACCACCCCAACACTCTTCAAATTGGTGTTCTTTAAAGCGCTTTAAATAAACAAAATAGGGAGTATGCCCCACAGCACAAAAGTGATGTAGAGAGACACACAAATAGAAAAAAGGGAAAATGTCTTTCCTTTTAAAAGACCCCTCACTCACCTCTAGTTGGTGACATGCTTCATCATAGGGGTCCCACCCGAATGACCGAATGTCATTCGGGTATGCTACAACGCCTGGATTACAGCGGAGCGGGATGACGTTATGAACGCGGTGAAAGTGAGTGAATTAGTGCAGGTTAAAATTATCTTTATCGTTCCTTTAACTTTAATATGGAGCAATAAGACAAAATAAAAACAGTGTGGGATGCCTAAAAAGGTTAAATTGGCCTAAGGCATCTATGAAATAAGTGAAAAAGGTCACGGTCTACATGTTTCAGCCTCTTATTGTCACTGCCAGGCTTTCTTCAGGACCTCGTGGTGTAACCTGATGGGTGTGCACGCACTAAGGTGCACCCTTCTCTGAGTTACTATTGGAACATACCGCTACTTACGATATGTTTTTCTTTCAGCTTTATGTGAAAGGGGTAATGAATCTGGAAAGAGAAAACAAAGACAAACATTTTTGATTGTTTCATGAAATGCGATGTGCCCAGATTATTATTATTATTATTATTGTAGTTTGTATAGCGTGCAGCTACCCCCAACGGGGGTGTCCCGGCGCTGGTAGCAGAGACAGGAAGAAGTCGGGCATAGTGCGGGCAACCTCAGGGTGCTATGGGAGACCAAAGAGCCAGGTCTTCAGAGATTTACGGAATATGAATTCTGAGTTGGCTTTCCTGATGTGTTCAGGCATGGAGTTCCATAGGATTGCCGCTCTGAGGGCGAAGGACCGTCCTCCTATCCTGGCCCTAGCAAAGCGTTCATTCGTGTCTCCAGATACTGGCATGCAGCGTGTGCGTGGTCAATTCGTGCAAACATACCATGCCTGAAGAGGAATCATGTGCTATGAACCTTTACTACTAAAAACGAATAGAGGAATGCAACTTTGCCCCTAAGTAATACCACATACCCACTAGATAAATTTATCGTAGGTGTCAATGAGCTCGACTTTTTGCGAGCGTGATAGTCATGATGGAGCTCATAGGTTATTACAACAAGCACTTCTCGTACCACTCTACACGTGCTGGTGTGAATTATTTGGCAAACAAAGAAAGAGACCAAGGTCAATGCTTACTTGAACTTAAATTCTGAAAAGCCCCATGGAAGCCGTGGGGGGGGCGTAGGTTGTAGTCACACACTAAGGCAGGAGGAAAAACGAGTAGGATGCAGTTAGGGACACGTACCTCCAATCCGTTGTTAGCTCAAAACAAATGGTGGCCGCTCGTAGTCCTCAAATACTTACTTCGTCAAACCTTACCGCCCGTGTTCCTACCTATGGAATGCCCGCACGGAGACCCGAGGATGTGTCTACTCGGTTCTCGGCAGTTTAAATGTGATTTACAAGGACGCAGGTACTTCCTGGTGCATGACGTTGACATAGTCACATGTCAACGTGAGGGGCGTGGTTACGCTAGTAACGTATCGCCGCCTCCGTCTCCCTTGTTTGAACCCTCTGTTGTATTGATGTTTTTCAAGGAAGTGGCCGTAATCACCTCTTTCTCGTTGCCCAAAAGGTTGATTTCAATTAAACAACGGCTTATGACATGAATAAGACTGGTTCTGGGGATCACGAGTCTTCAGAACAGTGAGACAATACAGTTACAAATGCAACAAATAAAAATTAGAAATTAACTCATTATACCATACTCATAACTGCAAGTTAGATTTTAACTGATAATCAAAGAAAATAAAAATCTGAATAAAAAAGGGGGTGTAAAGAGATACTAAGGGTACTTTAACAACCCCTTCCCTTTTGTAGTGTGCTGCGCTTCAGAGGTAATGCTCAGAGTGTGTAATAAAGGACCTAAATCTCAGGTTCGATCAGATCTTTGTGTCAGACTTTAGTTAGGGAATCTTGGGAGTGTTACTAATCATATCTAGTACTGTTAACCTATTAGGTGAACAATAAAGTTTGTCCCTTTGAACATTTGGCAAGTCTAATTTCCATTATAAAAAGGTGGTGTAGGCAGAGTCATTTCAATTTCAAGGAGTTCCATGGGATATTATCATTTAGTCCCACTTTATGGGTAGACAATCTGTATACCCAACGTTGTTCCTTCTCCAGTAAGCGCTGTTGCACATGTTCATTTGTCCTAACTGTCTCAATGACTGTCCACCTCATGTCATTTGTGGTGTGGTTAGCCTGGAGGAAGTGTTCAGTGAGTTTCGTGGTAATTCTCTTACATCTAATCGTGCTGCGATGTTCACAGATCCTCTGTTTCACTTTCCTCCCTGTCATACCTACATATAGTAGGCCACATGGGCATGTTATTAAGTAAACCACATTTGTACTGTTGCAATTGGTGTGTGCCTTCTGGGTCCATGTTTTTCCAGGTTTAAGGTTTTTGTTGCAGTTGTTATATGGCACACACTGCAATTACCGCAGGGATAATGGCCCGTGATATTGGGTAGGCCCCATGTGTTTAATACCGTCGCTGTTGTTTCTTGTTCTACTTTCCTGGGACTGGTAGATACCAGTGTGTCTTTGATGCTCCGTGCCTTCTTGAAAGAAAACAACGGTTTTTCCCAATGTCGATTGCCCGTCTGGAGGATACTCCAATGTTTTTTTATGGACTTTGTCACCTGATTAGATAAACTGCTGTAGGTGGTGACACACGTCAGAGGAATGTCCTTCACTACCTCTGGTTTTTCTTCCAGAAGCGCCTCTCGGGGTTGATTTCTAGCGCGTTTCTGGCAGGTTTTCAGTATCTTTTCAGGATATCCCCTAGCTGATAGTTTCTCAGAGAGATCGGCCGCTTGATCCCGGTAGTCCGAGAGCTTGCTGCAATTACGTCTCAATCTGAGGTACTGACCATATGGTAAATTTTCCCTCAGGGCTGTGGGGTGAAAACTTTCAAATCTAAGGAGGTTGTTTTTTGCTGTTGGTTTTTGATATGTTTTTGTCTCTAATCTGCCTTTCTCCTTAGTGATTATGATGTCAAGGAACACCATAGTGTCAGAGTGCATTGAATGGGTAAACTTTAGATTGATGTCACAAGCGTTGATCCACGTAAAGAATTCCATTAGAGTTTCTTTTGGTCCTTGCCAAATGACAAGGACATCATCAATATATCTTTTCCAGAATGTGATATAGGGCAAAAATGGGTTGGTCTCGCTTAAGATGTATTTCTTCTCAAAGTCGAAGACATAAAGCCCCGCCACGCTAGGGGCAAAGGTGCTACCCATTGAAGTTCCCGTAGTTTGGAGGTACATGTCTCCTTCATACTCAAAGTAGTTCCTCTTGAGTGCCAAAGAGGCGCATTCCAGGATAAAGTGTCTGGGTGTTTTGTATTTCCAGTCTGTTTCACCAAGGGCATTTCTTAGTACTTCCAGAGTATCATCCTGGGGAAGGCTGGTGTAAAGACTTTCAATATCAAAGCTCACCAGAATGGTTGTTTCGTCTACAAGGATATTTTGTAAAAGAACAAGTAGACTCTTGGTGTCCTTGAGGTAAGTTTCCGTAATTTGCACCAGGGTTTTGAGAAAAAAATCACAAAACGTGATAGGGGTTCTAAAAGTGACCCTATCCCGGATACAATAGGTCTTCCGGGAGGTGGAATTTTGTTCTTGTGCATCTTGGGCAGTGTGTAAAAATATGGAATTTTCTCCTCGCTTGTCGTGAGAAAGTCTGCCTCCATTTTTGATATATGGCCACTGGTCTCCGCGGCGTCCACTAAAGATCTTATTTCCTTTTTCAGGTCCTGTGTGGGGTTGGTAGTCAAGGGAGTGTAATTTCTCCTATCAGTGAGCAATCTGCGGCACTCTGTTTGGTAGGCTATTTTGTTCTGGACTACCACTCCGCCCCCTTTATCTGCCTGTTTTATGACAATCAAGTCACAATTTCTTAGTGTTCCCAGAGCTACGTTCTCTTCTTTGCTCATATTAAAGAAATGTTGTTTTTCTTCCATTTTCTCTATGTCATTGAAGATGGCTTGTTCAAAAGTTAGCACTTCCACCGGGACTAGATGAGGAGGTGGAGTAAAGGTAGACTTAAGACGTAAACCTGTCTCACATTGGTCAGTAGTGGTTTCCTTGGGGTCTTGTCTTTCAAAAAGGCTTTCAATTTTAGCTTTCTAAAAAATTCCGCAAGCTCACAATGGAGACTGAATTTATCTAATCTGGCAGTTGGGACAAAACCTAGTCCTTTATTGAGGACCTTTTCCTCAGTAGATGTTAAAGGTCTAGTGGATAAGTTGGTGACTAGGTTCTGCTGTTGCTCGTCCCTGGCTGTGGGTCCCGTGTTTTGCTTCTCGTGTGGTTTCCCACTTGCTCTTCTTCCCTGAGAACATGGCACAATGCTTACCTGACTGATTTGCTAACTCGCGAGCTGCCTAAAGGCGCAGCGCGCATTGCTAATGGAAGTTGCGACCATGCTTTGTTCATCAGGGTAGAGCTCGGCCCTCCATTCCCACCCCTACGTCTCCTGACTCTGAGCCAATCTAGACGCTGCTCCCTTGCTGTTTATTTTAGTAAACAGCATGAGGGCAGCATGAGGATTGGTTCGGTCAGGCGAACCCAGCGCTCCTTAGGCGACTTGGGGGATGCAGCTGTCACCCCCAGGCTCCTACCATTGTGCATATAGGAGAGGGTTCAAGTTGCATGTCAGGCTGGGCACAGCAAGGCACCTGTCTAGCCTGACATGCGCCCTTCACTCCAAGGCCCAGCTGAACCTGTTTGTGTCAATCAGTCATTAAGCCCCACCCCCCATGTTCGCCCTCACTCTCCAGAAACTTGCAAACTCAGCCCGGGCGTGCCAAAATGAAAGCAGTGCACTGTCTATGGTCTGGCTAAATTGAATCAAAATATTATGGGTCCCGGCCCTGGTGCAACAAACCAAACAGGGGGGCAATGCCCCCACGCCCCAATAAAGAAACCGCCCCTGCTTTTCTATTCATCTTGCCCCAGTGGGACCTAACATGGTGCTCACTTTTTGGATGCATTCACCATTTGAGCCTATGCACAATTTTTCATTGAAGTTACTTACACTGAAGATAATGTTCCTTATTTCTGTTGCCAATGCTAATTGTATAAGTGAGCTGTGGGTCCTTTCCCCAGTTGGCAAGGGCTTTAGCCCCCTTTTAAGCCCCTAGTAAATAGTACCAGTGGTACCCATGGTATGGGAGTTAAAGGGGTCAACAGGGCCTGAAGCACTGTTTGTGCCACTCTGAGTGACCCAAGTAAACAGATGACATCAGTCCTGCCATTGCAGATTGCTGGAGCAGTGCAAACTGCTCGAACTCGACTTGCCCTCACCATCTGTGGCAAGGTAAATACACTATTTTTAATATATGCCGGTCACCCATAAGGAAGGCCTCCTGAGCCCAGGGGGCAGGGTGCATTATATTAAAGGTGAGGACATATACGTGCAAGCTTATGTGTCCCTATTGTAGCTTTTTCCATTAACCCCTTCGGTGCTTATGACGAGCTGGACTCGTCATGGCACACAGCGCTCGTGTGCTCATGGCGAGTCCAGCTCGTCATAAGACCACTGTTGGAAAGTCATCCTGTGCCCTGGGCACCCCCCAACTTTTTGCTGACTGGAACTGGTGGTAACTGACTCTGACTGACCCTGGGCTCTGTTTAACCAGGCCCAGGGCCAGTGCCATGCTGAAACACTTAGATAACAGTAAAGCACCTACATACACTAGGGTACACTTTGGGTTGGGGTACCCCTGTAATTGGCATGACCTACCCCATGAGCCCCTAGTATATAATAGGGCAGGGGATTGAAACTACCTAGAAGTCCCCAGTATCCTGGGGCATGGCAGTTTAGAGGCCAGCAGCCTTTTTGCACTTGCATGTGTGCACTGCTGAAGCCTGTGGTCAGTTTAAAAGCAGCTCTGGGTGCCAGGACTGCTCTTAAACATGCAAATTGTGGCCAAACTCGACTTTGGGGTTTGGGGCACTTAAAACTGGTCAACCTAAAATGTTTTTGCATAATAATGACCCCCAGGGTCTCCCCTAGGTATCCCAGGGGTGGGGGGTCAGGTATCTATAAGGTAGACCCTTATAAAATGAGTTTATAAATGCCCTGGGTTAAGTGAAATTCACATTTCACTCTCCCCATTGTTTAAAGTGCTGCCCAAATTCGACTTTGATGCTGGGGGCACTGGGCCTGGAGGATCTGCAATATTTTTACAGATTCAACACCCCTAGGGTCTCCCCTAGGTGACCTATGGGGTGGGGGTCCTGTGAAAATAAGCCAAGTACTTATAAAATATGTTTTTGTAGGTCCTGGTGCTGGAAAAATGGCCCACGTCATTTTTCCCATTGCAAACCCCATGGCCCATAGGTTAACATGGGGGAAAGTTATTAAACAATAACTATTAACAGGACAGGGATAAAGATTCCATTCAAAGACTCACTAGAATGGTATGGATAAATCCTACAATATGATGTTATTGAATTTTTCCCAAAGTGAACAGACAAGAAGTTATAACACTTTCTTAGTTGTAGTTCCAAATCCAGCCTGCCAGTGCTCTGCCCTGATTGGTCAGAGTTAAGAGGATTAGCCAGCCTGCCTGAAGAGGTGATAAAGATCCCCTGGGGTCAGCCAGATGGACTGGGAGGGCAGTGAGCTGTTCTGCAGGAATGCCAGGCCAGGGGGAGGGGTCGTAAACAATGAGCTTCAAAGGGGCAGAGCCCAGAGCAGTGTCATTAACAGCTTTGAACCCCCACCCCAGCCAGATGGCAGGATTAAGGAAGGTATGTGCAGATGTAGGGAGGAGAGGCTAGGTTAATTAGCCAACTCAGTGGGAGTGTTTAGCCAGCTCTTACCTCCTTGCTGGAAAATCAGCCATTATGGATTTGGAAGCTTTGTTGCACTCTGGGATAAAATAATGCCACACTCTGCAGGAAGTAGTCACTCAAGTGGGCAGTTACCCTACTCCTATTGGTGAAGCTTGACCTCCTGGATGACCCAGAGACTGTGGAATAAGTATCTGAGAGAGGCCCAGCCCCTCAGATCTGCTGCTTGAAACTGAAGAAAGCAAGACTGGCCCTGCTGGAACTTCTGCTGTGCAAAGACTTCTAAGGCCTGACCTCTGGAGACTGCACCCCCTGAAACTACAGCTTTGTGGACTAACTGTGCTGAGTAAAAGAACTCAAGAGTGGACTCCCTGCAAGCTACAGGTTAACAGAGCTCATCTGGACCCTCACCACCAAGAATCACCAACCTGGGGAACTACCAGTGGATTTGTAAGGGTGACGTCCAGTGCATTGTGGGAATTGAAGTCCTCAACTTTCAAGGACCATCTTGGAGCTTCCAGACCCTTGGAGTAAGTTTGAGACACTTTGGGACCCTTTGAGGAACTTCAGGAAGAAGTTCAGGAAGTTTGGGGAACTTTGGAGGAACTTTGGAAAAAAGCTCCATAGGGGGACCGACTCATCCTGGTCAGCCAAGCCGCCTGCCTTCAACCGCGAGCCGGCCAAGCCCACCAGGTTCGTCCCGCTAAAAGCTCCATCGCATCGACTTCCAGAGATTGACCGGGACTAGCGAAAATCTGAAGCCGGCGAACCCTCACCGGATCCGGCTACATGAGGAGCATCGAGGGACCCCACGAGAAAAAGCTCCAGAAAAGCTTCTAAGTCCGCTCGTAAGAAATCGACCGGGAGCAACCGCGAGCGCCAATCCGCCTGCCTTCCATCGCGTGTCGGCCTGGATTGTTGGATTGCCCCGCTAAAGCGATCTTGAAAAAGTTTCTAAGTCCGCTCCAGGGAAGTTCACCGGGAGATCGTCGAAAGGCTGCCCGGCGGAGCCGCACCGGATCCGGACTGACGGAGAGCGTCGAGGGGCCTCGAGGAGAAAAGCTCCAGAAAAGTTTCTAAGTGCGAAGGTAAAAACATTGACCGGGACCTTCCGCGTGGAGTATCCGCTCAGGGCTCCATCGCGGTCGGCCTTAAACTTTGACTTTGGCCCGGTCTATCGCGAGGCTATGTCCCAATATGGTGCTATATGCTTCTAAGTGCTAGATTTTATTTAAACTTTGAAAATTCATATCTCCGGTTCCCTACATTGGATTTTTGTCGTTTTGGTGTCATTTTAAAGATAAAAATATTTCCTATTTTTATAAATTGGTGTTGGATTTTTATTATGTGTTGTGTTTTAATTATTTACTGAATTGGTGTTTTTAAATGCTTTACATACCTGTCTTTGAAGTTAAGCCTGTCTGCTCGCAGCCACGTTACCAGGGGTTGAGCATAGGAATAATTTTCTTAGACCTATGCTGAGTCCTATCCAGTGTTTGTGGTCTTATTACTAGTGGCAGACCTACATTTGCCCCTACCAATAACCCACTTTCCAACATTTGGTGCTCAGCGGTGTGGATGTGGACTTGTGTTTAAAAAATACACCTTTCAGTGAATGAATTAAGATTATAAAAATCCTCTAAATTGCCTTAGAACAAAACTTTTGAGTTTGATTTTTGGAATTTGGACTAAACTGTTTTTAATCCATTGTTTTGATTTTTCCAAATTGTTCTAAGTCTATTGTGCCTAGTGTTGTGACCCAAAACTAGGGAACCATGGAGTTGGACCTGGCTAAACTGTCCCAGTGTAAGTTGGCTGAGCTTAGGGAACAGTGTAGGCTTAGGGGGCTGCCTGCTTCCAAGAGGTATAGGAAGGCAGGGTTGTTTCAGTTTATACAAGCCCATGACCAGGCAGCTGAGGAGAATCAAGGGGGGTCGAGGGTGTCCCCCCAACATCATCCCAAGAGAGGAGGATGATGCCTCTTCCATTATAACTAGTGTAAGCCAACAGAATCCTGATGGTGGGAGTGGGGAAGGGTCCCTTACTCAGGAACCACTACGGTCCCTTGCAGAGAGACAGCTTCAGGCTCAATTAGCTTTGATAGCTTTAGAGCAAAGGAAACTGGATTTGGCTGAGAAGAGGTGGGAGAAGGAGGAGAAGAGAAATGGTGGCAGCGAAAGCGAAGAAGATGCTGAGATGTCCAGGGGTGGCAGATTTGAACCTAAACTTCCAAAGGGTATTGTGCCCAAGTACACTGAGGGGGATGACATTGACAAATGGCTTGCAGCTTTTGAGAGGGCCCTTAAGATGAGTAGGGTCCACTCTAGGTATTGGGGTGCACTCCTGTGGGAGTTGATTCCAGTAGCTGGGAGGGATAGGCTCCTGACCCTGAAGGGAGAGGATGCAGAATCATACCAGCAGATGAAAGCCTGCTTAGTCAAGAGGTTTGGTCTGACTCCAGAGCAGTACAGGGTGAAGTTTAGGAACACCCAGAAATTGAATTCCAAGTCTTGGATAGACTTTGTGGATGTTTCAGTGAAGGCACTGGAAGGCTGGATTTGTGGTAACAAAGTGAGCACTTATGAGGGATTGTATAATTTGTTTTTGAAAGAACACATTTTGACTCATTGTGCAGAAGAGAAGTTACGCCAGTATCTAGTGGACTCTAAGCTGACAGACCCCAGAGAGTTGGGGGAGTCAGCTGATGAGTGGGTGAGAACCCGGGTTTCCATTCAGCACCAGGGGGTGACCAGAAGAAAGGAGGACAGGTCCCTCCCCAGGGGAAAGCCCAGGGAAATGAAGGTCAAAAACCTAAGGAGTCCTCCAAAGACCCACAAAAACCTGCACAAGGAGGGGGGCCCCGAGCCAACCCAAAACCCAAGGGAGGTGGATTCAGGGAAAGAATGGTAAATTCTTTGATCCCTCAAAAGTGGGTAAGTGCTTTGACTGTAACCAGCCAGGGCACAAGCAGGGAGATGCTGTCTGCACTAAAAGCTCCCCCTAAGGGGCCATCCACAGGGATTGCCAGTGTCAGTGTAGGGGTGGAGAGTGGTGCCCCAGTGGAGGGTAATCAGGTGGGGCAAGCAACCTTAGTGTCCCTGGGTGGGGTGAATATTGCAACCCTTACTGCCTTACCTCCAAACATGGATAAGTACAGGCAGAGGCCTAAAGTGAATGGGACTGAGGTGGAGGCTATCAGAGACACTGGGGCTAGTGTAACTATGGTCCTGGATGAGCTGGTGCCCCCGGAGAGTTTGTTACCTGGTGAGTTTCACCAGGTGACTTATGCAGAACAGCACCACCAAACTCCATCCTATGGCTGTGGTGGATTTGGAATGGGGAGGTGTGACAGGCCCTATGAAGGTAGCTGTGTCAAAGGTGCTCCCAGTCCAGTGTTTACTGGGCAATGACCTTGAAGCCTCTGCATGGTCAGAGGTGGAGAGAGGACTCCATATGAAAATATTGGAGCTCCCTGAGTGGGTATGTGCTGTGACTAGGTCACAGACTAGCCAGACGGGAGGGGCTGGACACTTGGACCCTGGAACAAAGGGCCAAGCATCCATGGACAAGGGTACTGGGCCTGGTGAGCCAGCCCAGGGAACTCCAGAGGTGCAGGCAGAATCTAACCCTGATGGGGAGGATCTGGCCTCTGAGGGAGGGACTCCATCCCTGCCAGAGCTGTCAGATTTGGCAGAACTGACAGGAGCAGGTGGACCCTCCAGAGAGGAGTTCAGTCAGGGACAGCGTGACTGTCCCACCCTTGAGGGCTTGAGGCGGATTGCTTCTAAGCAAGAGGAAGGGGATGACAGTGGGTTTCATAGAATCTACTGGGAAGATGGACTGCTTTATACTGAGGCCAGAAACCTCAAGGAGGGGGCCACCAGGAGGTTGGTGGTGCCCCAGAGGTACAGAGAGTTCATCCTGACTTTGGGTCATGACATCCCCTTGGCAGGACATTTGGGACAGATAAAGACATGGAACCGGTTGGTGAACCATTTCTACTGGCCCCATATGTCTGAAAAGGTAAAGGAGTTTTGCAGCTCCTGTGTCACCTGTCAGGCCAGTGGCAAGGCAGGGGGCAAGACAAAGGCTCCCCTAGTACCACTGCCAGTGGTTGGGGTTCCTTTTGAAAGGGTGGGGATGGACATTGTTGGTCCCCTGGACCCACCTACTGCATCAGGGAATAGGTATATCTTAGTGGTAGTTGACCATGCCACTAGATACCCTGAAGCCATACCTCTTAGAACCATTGATGCTCCTGCAGTGGCTAGAGCACTACTTGGTGTGTTTACCAGAGTGGGTTTTCCAAAAGAGGTGGTGTCAGATAGGGGCACGAACTTCCTGTCCAGCTATCTGACTGCTATGTGGGATGAGTGTGGTGTCAACTACAAGTTCACCACCCCTATCACCCACAAGCAAATGGTCTTGTTGAGCGATTCAACAAAACCCTGAAGGGCATGATAAATGGGTTGTCAGAGAAACTCAGGAGGAGATGGGATGTTCTCCTCCCATGCTTACTGTTTGCCTACAGGGAGGTGCCACAGAAAGGGGTTGGTTTCAGTCCCTTTGAGTTGGTGTTTGGACACCCTGTGAGGGGGCCATTGAGCCTGCTGAGAGAGTCTTTAGAGAAGCCTCTCAAAGAAGCAAAGGACAATGTGCTGGACTATGTGCTAGGCCTGAGATCTAGAATGGCCGAGTACATGTACAAGGCAAACAGGAAACTGGAGGCCAGCCAGGAGCTCATGAAGCACTGGTATGATCAGAAGGCTACTATGCCTGAGTATACTCCAGGACAATTGGTGTGGGTGTTGGAGCCTGTGGCTCCCAGGGCCCTCCATGACAAGTGGAGTGGGCCCTATCCAATCTTAGAAAAGAAGGGTGAGGTTACCTATTTGGTGGACCTTGGCACCCCCAGGAACCCTCATAGGGTCCTGCATGTGAATAGATTGAAACCCCACCATGACAGGGCAGACATGACCATGTTACTGGTCACTGATGAGGGTGTGGAGGAGGAAACTGAGCCTGTGCCCGACCTCCTCTCCAATAATGTGCAAGATGGGTCAGTGGAGGGGGTGATACTCTCTCCCAAGTTGACAGACCAGCAGCACAGAGACTGTAAGCAAGTGCTGGAGCAGTTTGCTGGCCTGTTCTCTTTGACCCCAGGCATCACTGAGTGGTGTGTGCATCACATTGACACTGGTGACAGCCTACCTGTCAAAAATAAACTGTACAGGACATCTGACCATGTCAGAGCCAGCATTAAAGCTGAGGTTGCTAAGATGCTGGACTTGGGGGTAATTGAACCGTCTGAGAGTCCATGGGCCAGCCCAGTGGTGCTGGTACCTAAACCTAATCCTGAGGGGGGACCCAAGGAGTTAAGGTTCTGTGTGGACTACAGAGGATTGAATGCAGTCACAAAGACTGACGCTCACCCTATACCTAGAGCTGATGAGCTCATTGACAGGTTAGGGGCTGCTAAGTACCTGAGTACTTTTGATTTGACTTCAGGTTACTGGCAGATTGCCCTCACTGATGGAGCAAAGGAGAGGTCAGCATTCTCCACCCCAGAGGGACATTATCAGTTCAAGGTAATGCCCTTTGGTTTAAAGAATGCACCTGCCACCTTCCAAAGGTTGGTGAACAGGGTCTTGTCTGGGTTGGAACAGTTCAGTGCAGCTTACCTGGATGACATAGCTGTGTATAGTTCTACCTGGGGAGATCACTTAAGCCACCTAAGGGAAGTGCTTCAGGCCATGCAGCAGGCAGGCCTGACTATTAAGGCAAGCAAGTGCCAAATAGGGCAGAGTTCTGTAGTGTACCTGGGCCACCTGGTAGGTGGGGGCCATGTACAGCCTCTCCAAGCTAAAATCCAAACTATTTTGGATTGGACAGCACCTGTTACCCAGACTCAGGTCAGGGCATTCCTTGGACTGACAGGGTACTATAGAAGGTTTGTTCAAAATTATGGGACCATTGTGGGGCCCCTAACAGAACTGACTTCTAAAAAGAGGCCCAAGAAGGTGATTTGGACCCCAGAGTGTCAGAAGGCTTTTGACACTCTGAAAGCTGCTATGTGTTCAGCACCAGTGTTACTGGCCCCTGACTACACGAAGGAATTTGTAGTTCAGACCGATGCTTCAGAGCAAGGGATTGGGGCAGTGTTGGCACAACTAAATGAAGGGGGCCTTGATCAGCCAGTTGCCTTTATTAGCAGGAGGCTTCTTCCCAGAGAGCAGAGATGGAGTGCCATTGAGAGAGAGGCTTTTGCTGTGGTGTGGTCACTGAAAAAGTTGAGACCATATTTGTTTGGGACTCACTTCCGTGTTCAAACTGACCACAGGCCTCTCAGATGGCTCATGCAGATGAGAGGGGAGAATCCCAAGCTGTTAAGGTGGTCCATTTCCCTACAGGGAATGGACTTTACAGTGGAACACAGACCTGGGGTTGCCCATGCCAATGCCGATGGACTTTCCAGGTTTTTCCACTTAGCTGAGGAGGACTACCAGGGTATAGGTTAGTAACCCCTCACCTTTCGTTTGGGGGGGCTGTGTTGGAAAGTCATCCTGTGCCCTGGGCACCCCCAACTTTTTGCTGACTGGAACTGGTGGTAACTGACTCTGACTGACCCTGGGCTCTGTTTAACCAGGCCCAGGGCCAGTGCCATGCTGAAACACTTAGATAACAGTAAAGCACCTACATACACTAGGGTACACTTTGGGTTGGGGTACCCCTGTAATTGGCATGACCTACCCCATGAGCCCCTAGTATATAATAGGGCAGGGGATTGAAACTACCTAGAAGTCCCCAGTATCCTGGGGCATGGCAGTTTAGAGGCCAGCAGCCTTTTTGCACTTGCATGTGTGCACTGCTGAAGCCTGTGGTCAGTTTAAAAGCAGCTCTGGGTGCCAGGACTGCTCTTAAACATGCAAATTGTGGCCAAACTCGACTTTGGGGTTTGGGGCACTTAAAACTGGTCAACCTAAAATGTTTTTGCATAATAATGACCCCCAGGGTCTCCCCTAGGTATCCCAGGGGTGGGGGGTCAGGTATCTATAAGGTAGACCCTTATAAAATGAGTTTATAAATGCCCTGGGTTAAGTGAAATTCACATTTCACTCTCCCCATTGTTTAAAGTGCTGCCCAAATTCGACTTTGATGCTGGGGGCACTGGGCCTGGAGGATCTGCAATATTTTTACAGATTCAACACCCCTAGGGTCTCCCCTAGGTGACCTATGGGGTGGGGGTCCTGTGAAAATAAGCCAAGTACTTATAAAATATGTTTTTGTAGGTCCTGGTGCTGGAAAAATGGCCCACGTCATTTTTCCCATTGCAAACCCCATGGCCCATAGGTTAACATGGGGGAAAGTTATTAAACAATAACTATTAACAGGACAGGGATAAAGATTCCATTCAAAGACTCACTAGAATGGTATGGATAAATCCTACAATATGATGTTATTGAATTTTTCCCAAAGTGAACAGACAAGAAGTTATAACACTTTCTTAGTTGTAGTTCCAAATCCAGCCTGCCAGTGCTCTGCCCTGATTGGTCAGAGTTAAGAGGATTAGCCAGCCTGCCTGAAGAGGTGATAAAGATCCCCTGGGGTCAGCCAGATGGACTGGGAGGGCAGTGAGCTGTTCTGCAGGAATGCCAGGCCAGGGGGAGGGGTCGTAAACAATGAGCTTCAAAGGGGCAGAGCCCAGAGCAGTGTCATTAACAGCTTTGAACCCCCACCCCAGCCAGATGGCAGGATTAAGGAAGGTATGTGCAGATGTAGGGAGGAGAGGCTAGGTTAATTAGCCAACTCAGTGGGAGTGTTTAGCCAGCTCTTACCTCCTTGCTGGAAAATCAGCCATTATGGATTTGGAAGCTTTGTTGCACTCTGGGATAAAATAATGCCACACTCTGCAGGAAGTAGTCACTCAAGTGGGCAGTTACCCTACTCCTATTGGTGAAGCTTGACCTCCTGGATGACCCAGAGACTGTGGAATAAGTATCTGAGAGAGGCCCAGCCCCTCAGATCTGCTGCTTGAAACTGAAGAAAGCAAGACTGGCCCTGCTGGAACTTCTGCTGTGCAAAGACTTCTAAGGCCTGACCTCTGGAGACTGCACCCCCTGAAACTACAGCTTTGTGGACTAACTGTGCTGAGTAAAAGAACTCAAGAGTGGACTCCCTGCAAGCTACAGGTTAACAGAGCTCATCTGGACCCTCACCACCAAGAATCACCAACCTGGGGAACTACCAGTGGATTTGTAAGGGTGACGTCCAGTGCATTGTGGGAATTGAAGTCCTCAACTTTCAAGGACCATCTTGGAGCTTCCAGACCCTTGGAGTAAGTTTGAGACACTTTGGGACCCTTTGAGGAACTTCAGGAAGAAGTTCAGGAAGTTTGGGGAACTTTGGAGGAACTTTGGAAAAAAGCTCCATAGGGGGACCGACTCATCCTGGTCAGCCAAGCCGCCTGCCTTCAACCGCGAGCCGGCCAAGCCCACCAGGTTCGTCCCGCTAAAAGCTCCATCGCATCGACTTCCAGAGATTGACCGGGACTAGCGAAAATCTGAAGCCGGCGAACCCTCACCGGATCCGGCTACATGAGGAGCATCGAGGGACCCCACGAGAAAAAGCTCCAGAAAAGCTTCTAAGTCCGCTCGTAAGAAATCGACCGGGAGCAACCGCGAGCGCCAATCCGCCTGCCTTCCATCGCGTGTCGGCCTGGATTGTTGGATTGCCCCGCTAAAGCGATCTTGAAAAAGTTTCTAAGTCCGCTCCAGGGAAGTTCACCGGGAGATCGTCGAAAGGCTGCCCGGCGGAGCCGCACCGGATCCGGACTGACGGAGAGCGTCGAGGGGCCTCGAGGAGAAAAGCTCCAGAAAAGTTTCTAAGTGCGAAGGTAAAAACATTGACCGGGACCTTCCGCGTGGAGTATCCGCTCAGGGCTCCATCGCGGTCGGCCTTAAACTTTGACTTTGGCCCGGTCTATCGCGAGGCTATGTCCCAATATGGTGCTATATGCTTCTAAGTGCTAGATTTTATTTAAACTTTGAAAATTCATATCTCCGGTTCCCTACATTGGATTTTTGTCGTTTTGGTGTCATTTTAAAGATAAAAATATTTCCTATTTTTATAAATTGGTGTTGGATTTTTATTATGTGTTGTGTCTTAATTATTTACTGAATTGGTGTTTTTAAATGCTTTACATACCTGTCTTTGAAGTTAAGCCTGTCTGCTCGCAGCCACGTTACCAGGGGTTGAGCATAGGTATAATTTTCTTAGACCTATGCTGAGTCCTATCCAGTGTTTGTGGTCTTATTACTAGTGGCAGACCTACATTTGCCCCTACCAATAACCCACTTTCCAACAACCACCCACGGGGGAAGCGCTGGCGCTCCCCCCGTGGGAATCCGATCGTCGGGTTTTTTTGGGGGAAGTCAGGGGAAGGACTTCCCCTGCCTCCCCCGCCCCCACCCTCCCCATCAATGACGTCAGCGCGCGAGGCGCGCTGGACATCATTGAGGTTTCCCTTTCTTCCCGACGCGCTGGAAGCCATTTGCTTCCAGCGCGTCGGGAAATAAGGTGAGTTTTGGCTCGGGGAGGGGGTTTGATTCGAAAAGAGACATCGAGGAAAGGAAAGGGTTTTCCTTTCCCCGATGCCTCTTTTGTGCATTCCTGCTGCACGATCATGTGATCGTGCAGCAGGAATGCCCACGAGGGAGGAGGCGCAATTCTCCTGCAGAATTTGTGAGCGTGGAGATGTGCCTTCTCTCCATTTACACCCTGAAAAGTTAGCTGTAATACTTGATGGAGGTCTTTGCATCCTTGAATTTCTCGAGCGCAATGCTCGTGTAGTTCCTGTGACCAGGAGGTTCCTTCTCCTCGTCTGCCGCTGCGATCCTGCTCTGACCCTTTATAAACAAGAGGCATGTGAACGGGCCTAGAAGCCCCGCTCGTTTGGCCCCGCCACACATACACTAGCGGTATGCAACGTATGCCCGCCCTTTCCCCACTATGATGGACAGCTTACTCAAAGGATCCCGGTGCTTTCGGCGCGGTGGCAAAGTTACAGACACACAGGTCACTGTAGACAATTGTTCTGGTCCTTTACGCAGCTGTAGTGTAGGAAAGGCACTATACATTTACCCAACGAGGTAGCACTTACTGATTAGCCAGTAGAAAGTACTCCAGTTGAGTAGAGGTATTGCACAAAACGGTGGCATCTTCGTGGATAAATATGCAGGGCAGATGTGCCTTCTCTCCATTTCCAACGTGAAAAGTTAGCTGTAATCCTTGATGGAGGTCTTTGCATCCTTCATTTTCTCGAGCGCAATTCTCGTGTAGAATTCGTGAGCGTGGAGATGTGCCTTCTCTCCATTTACACCCTGAAAAGTTAGCTGTAATCCTTGTTGGAGGTCTTTGCATCCTTGAATTTCTCGAGCGCAATGCTCGTGTAGTTCCTGTGACAAGGAGGTTCCTTCTCCTCGTCTGCCGCTGAGATCCTGCTCTGACCCTTTATAAACAAGAGGCATGTGAACGGGCCTAGAAGCCCCGCTCGTTTGGCCCCGCCACACATACACTAGCGGTATGCAACGTATGCCCGCCCTTTCCCCACTATGATGGACAGCTTACTCAAAGGACCCCGGCGCTGTCGGCGCGGTGGCAAAGTTACAGACACACAGGTCACTGGAGACAATTCTTCTGGTCCTTTACGCAGCTGTAGTGTAGGAAAGGCACTATACATTTACCCAACGAGGTAGCACTTACTGATTAGCCAGTAGAAAGTACTCCAGTTGAGTAGAGGTATTGCACAAAACGGTGGCATCTTCGTGGATAAATATGCAGGGCAGATGTGCCTTCTCTCCATTTCCAACGTGAAAAGTTAGCTGTAATCCTTGATGGAGGTCTTTGCATCCTTCATTTTCTCGAGCGCAATTCTCGTGTAGAATTCGTGAGCGTGGAGATGTGCCTTCTCTCCATTTACACCCTGAAAAGTTAGCTGTAATCCTTGATGGAGGTCTTTGCATCCTTGAATTTCTCGAGCGCAATGCTCGTGTAGTTCCTGTGACCAGGAGGTTCCTTCTCCTCGTCTGCCGCTGAGATCCTGCTCTGACCCTTTATCCCCTTCGGTGCTTATGACGAGCTGGACTCGTCATGGCACACAGTGCTCGTGTGCTCATGACGAGTCCAGCTCGTCATAAGACCACCCACGGGGAAGCGCTGGCGCTTCCCCGTGGGAATCCGATCGTTAGGTTTTTTTTTGGGGAGGCAGGGGAAGGGCTTCCCTGCCTCTCCCGCCCCATCAATGACGTCAGCGCGCGAGGTGCGCTGACATCATTGAGGGTTTCCTTTCTTCCCGACGCGCTGGAAGCCATTTGCTTCCAGCGCGTCGGGAAATCAGGTGAGGTTTGGCTCGGGGAGGGGGTTTGTATCAAAAGAGGCATCGAGGGAAAGGAAAGGGTTTTCTTTCCCCCAATGCCTCTTTTGTGCATTCCTGCTGCACGATCATGTGATCGTGCAGCAGGAATGCCCACTAGGCACCAGGGTTTTTTTAATTTTTGTGTTGGGGAGTGGCCAAAAGGGCAAGGGTTGCTCCCTTTTACGGGTGTGAATATTTTATTTATACTGTTAGGCCCACCTACCCCTTAGCTTGGCTGGTGGATTGTGTGTGGACTGGTGCATTATTTGCATATGTGATTGTAATGTTTTTTTCTCCTTTTTATTCTAGTGTAAAGCTTTTGATTCCTGTTTACGGTTTCGGCAGTTGTGGTTCTGCAGTTTTGCGTAATTGCATTTATTTGGTAAGAAAAATATTTTTGTTGTGTGTACTCCAAATGAGTATTATTGTCATGCATGAATGAATTTTTTTGTAAGTGGTGCCATAATGGCAGCATATTTGTTAGTGTTCAGAGCATGACATTCTTTGCGATGTTTTGCATTGTCTTATGTGTAATTTTTTTTCTTCTTCTTTTTAGTGGGATATTGTTGATCCTTACTGTGTCTGTGCAGAGTAGGTGGTGGTGAGTCTAGCTGCTTCTGTCACGTGAGTGGTATAGTGTTGGAGTATATAGGTCTTTGTGATAAAGCTACATTTTGTTTATTTTTTTTTTTTTACAAAGGGTTTGTTGTTGTTGACTTGTTTGACAAGTAACCTTTATTAGTAAGCATTATGGCTAGCCGTAGAATTACTGCTCAGCAGGTGGTTGGTTTGCTTCTTGAATCTTCCTCTGAGCAGGATTATGAGACTGACAGTGCGTCTGAGGGAGAGGAGGGAGGGGAAGATTCAGGCAGTGAGTTTTCTCTCCACATGGAATCATCGGATGATGAAGGTACTCTCAGTGCAGATGAAGTGCCTGATTTAGAGGAGGATACTACTGTGCCGATGGTGCAAGAGGCATCTGGATTGCAGCCTGGGGCTGCTAGGCTTCCTACTGGAAGTGCTGGACTCTGGGTTGATCCAAACATGGTGCAGCCGGTGTTGCCTGCCTTTAGTGGTTATGCAGGGTGTAGAGTGGATTGTGAACATTATTTGCCTATACAGTATTTTCAGTTGTTTATGGATGATGTATTTTTGGGTGAGATTGTTGAGCAGACTAATTTGTATGCTGAACAGTTTTTGAGGGACAACAGTGCCAGACTTAGGCCCCATTCTAGAGTTACCCGGTGGAGTCCCACAAATCTGGAAGAGATGAAGAAGTTTTTGGGTTTGACTTTTTTGATGGGTTTGATAAGGAAGCCGTCCATGGGTTCATATTGGTCTACCAGTCCCTTGATGGCAACGGCCATATTTCCTGCAGTTATGACTCGTGATCGGTATTTACTTTTGCTTCGGATGCTGCATTTTGTTGATAATGGTTTGGCGTTGCCACGAGATCACCCTGAATGTGACCGTCTTTTTAAGATTCGGCCTGTTCTTGATCACTTTGTAGATCGATTTTCAGAGATCTATACTCCAGGGAAAGAAATATCTATTGATGAGTCTTTGGTGCTGTTCAAGGGCCGTTTGGTTTTTAGGCAGTACATTCCTAGCAAGAGGGCACGCTATGGAATTAAGCTGTATATGTTGTCTGAGAGTAGGACAGGATATGTTTTTAATTTGCGTGTGTACACTGGTAGGGATTCCACTATTGACCCCCTGGTTGTCCGTCCACTTTAGTAGGAGTTTCAGAGAAAATTGTGTGGGAACTTGCTAGAGGACTGTTTAACAGAGGCCACCATTTGTACCTTGATAACTTCTACACTGCTGTGCAATTGTTTAAGGAATTGTTCAAAGTGGACACTTTTGCTTGTGGCACAATCCGCTCTAACCGTAAAGGTTATCCAAAAGAGCTTGTTTGCAAAAAACTTCAGAGGGGACAGTGCAGTGCCTTGCGTAGTGAGGAACTGCTAGCTGTGAAATTTGTGGACAGGAGGGATGTGTACATGCTGACTACCATCCATGATGAGAGTACTTCACATGTGGCTGTTTGGGGTCAGATTGCTGAAGTGCGCAAACCTGTGTGCATTTTAGACTACAATAAGCACATGGGTGGTGTTGATAGAGTAGATCAGAGGTTGGAACCTTACACTGCTATTCGTAAGTCTTACATTTGGTATAAGAAGTTGGCCATCCATCTCTTCAATTTAGCAACTTTCAATGCTTTTGTTGTGTTCAAGGAGTGTTCTCCTGCGTCAAAGTTGACTTTTGTTCAGTTTCAGGAGTCTGTCATAGGCAGCCTTGTTGTTGTGGAACAGGCAAGTGTTCCTAGAGTTGGAGTGGTGGAGGATGTGGCTCGATTGAAAGATCGCCACTTTCCTGATCACATTCCTCCTACACTCTCAAAAGACTTTCCCACTAGGAGATGTAGAGTCTGTTGGCGAAGAGGTACGCGGAAGGAGACTCGTATGTACTGCCCTGAGTGTCCTTCTAACCCTGGGCTGTGTGTGCCTGCTTGTTATAGAGCGTACACAAGCAAAAGAATTATTGGGAGCAACCATGAGTGGTAAAGTGAACTGCCTGGTCTGTAATGTTTAAGAATTGTTGTTCTGTTTCAAGGTTGGCATTAGTGCAATGTTTCTGATTTTGTGTTAGTAGATTTGTATCTATTTGCAATTTGTTTGTGTTTTCTTTTTGTATAAAAAATCCTAAATGTGATGGTGGTGTGTGTAGGCTGGTGCTTGGCTGGCGGTGTGCGTGGAGTGGCGCTTGGCTGGCGGTGTGCGGGAGTGGCTCTTGGCTGGCGGTGTGCGTGGAGTGGTGCTTGGCTGGCGGTGTGCGTGGAGTGGCGCTAGGCTGGCGGTGTGCGTGGAGTGGCGCTAGGCTGGCGGTGTGCGTGGAGTGGCGCTAGGCTGGCGGTGTGCGTGGAGTGGCGCTTGGCTGGCGGTGTGCGTGGAGTGGCGCTTGGCTGGCGGTGTGCGTGGACTGGCGCTCGGCTGGCAGTGTGTGAGTAGTGACTTGCTGCTGGTCACTACACACACTGCTAGTCGAGCGACACTCCACGCAATCCATCAGCTTGTGTGGTTGCTGTGTTAGGAATGTGGGCGTGTGAAAGTGATGGGCCCTTGAATGGCGCTGTCTGCTGGTGTGAGTGTTGTAATGTGATGGGCCCGCGGCTGGTGGTGTGAATGGTTTTGTATTTGTCACACGTATGAAAGGTGTATGAATGGCCTGTAAAGAGGTTGGTGCCTTGTCGTGGCTTTACAGCTCACGAGCTGTGAGTCAATGGTTCAGTTTCTCGTCCTTTCAATTATTAACAGTGCATTTCATTTTTGTGAAATCACTTGTTAATACAATTGTATATACTGAACCATCACTCACCCTCGTGCCAAATCCAACCAGTATGTGTGTGTGTGCTTGAGGATTAGATGGCTGTGCAGTAATATATTTTTTGTCTTTCTCAAGCAGGGTGTACCTTGTCCCTTTTTGTGAATGTTGTAATGTGTTTGTTTCGTGCCTGGGGGTGTGAATGGTCTTGTGTGTATCACGTATGAAAGGTGTGTGAATGGCCTGTAAAGCGGTTGGGGCCTTGACGTGGCTTTACAGCTCACGAGCTGCGAGTCACTGGTTCCGTTTTTGTCCTTTCAATTATTGACAGTGCATTTCATTTTTGTGAAATCTCTTGTTAATAAAATTGTATATACTGAACCATCACTTGCCCTCGTGCCAAATCCAACCAGTATGTGTGTGTGCTTGAGGAATAGATGGCTGTGCAGTAATCTTTGTCTTTTTAGTCTGTCTGCCAAGGTGTACATTCCGTCTAAGAATAACTTACCAACTGTAGATATTGTCGTAAACGAAACACCCATGGGAGTACATGGTGATATCTCTCTTGTGGATCCCAACAAGTTATGGTACCCACAATGTCCTGCAAACCTCAAAATGTCTGTCACATTTTCCTTGCAATATTGTGCCAAAATTTTCACGCTGCAGAAATAAACAACACATTATCTCAAAATGACCTGGTTTTGCAAGGGGTCACCTGGGTTTTGGCCCGGGGCTCGGCGGCCACATAGGAAACCTACCAAACCCACACATTTCTGAAAAGTAGACACCCGGGGGCTTCCAGGGAGGTATGGCTTGCGTGGATCCCCCAACGTTTCCTACCCAGAATCCCCTGCAAACCTCACTTTTAGCTGAAAAAATCACTTTTTCACAAATTTTTGTGTGGGAAAGTGTGGCATCACTGGCCTCACACAAATTTCCTACCACCCAGCGTTCCCCAGGTCTCCCGATAAAAATGGTGCCTCACTTGTGTGGGAGGCCCAAGTACCCGCGACAGGCAAGGGCCCACAACGTATTGAGGCGACCTCAAAATGGCCTTTCACAAAACCACCTGGTTTTGCAAGGAAGTCACCTGGGTTTTGGCCCAGTGCTCGGCGGCCATCTAGGAAACCTACCAAACCCACACATTTCTGAAAAGTAGACACCGGGGGCTTCCAGGGAGGTATGGCTTGCGTGGATCCCCAACGTTTCCTTACCCAGAATCCCTGCAAACCTCACTTTTAGCTGAAACAATCACTTTTTCACACATTTTGTGTGGGAAAGTGTGGCATCACTGGCCTCACACAAATTTCCTACCACCCAGCGTTCCCCAGGTCTCCCGATAAAAATGGTGCCTCACTTGTGTGGGAGGCCCAAGTACCCGCGACAGGCAGGGCCCACAACGTAGTGAGGCGACCTCAAAATGGCCTTTCACAAAACCACCTGGTTTTGCAAGGAGGTCACCTGGGTTTTGGCCCAGTGCTCGGCGGCCATCTAGGAAACCTACCAAACCCACACATTTCTGAAAAGTAGACACCGGGGGCTTCCAGGGAGGTATGGCTTGCGTGGATCCCCCAACGTTTCCTTACCCAGAATCCCTGCAAACCTCACTTTTAGCTGAAAAAATCACTTTTTTCACACATTTTTGTGTGGGAAAGTGTGGCATCACTGGCCTCACACAAATTTCCTACCACCCAGCGTTCCCCAGGTCTCCCGATAAAAATGGTGCCTCACTTGTGTGGGAGGCCCAAGTACCCGCGACAGGCAAGGGCCCACAACGTATTGAGGCGACCTCAAAATGGCCTTTCACAAAACCACCTGGTTTTGCAAGGGAGTCACCTGGGTTTTGGCCCAGTGCTCGGCGGCCATCTAGGAAACCTACCAAACCCACACATTTCTGAAAAGTAGACACCCGGGGCTTCAGGAGGTATGGCTTGCGTGGATCCCCAACGTTTCCTTCCAGAATCCCCTGCAAACCTCACTTTTAGCTGAAAAAATCACTTTTTCACACATTTTTGTGTGGGAAAGTGTGGCATCACTGGCCTCACACAAATTTCCTACCACCCAGCGTTCCCCAGGTCTCCCGATAAAAATGGTGCCTCACTTGTGTGGGAGGCCCAAGTACCCGCGACAGGCAAGGGCCCAAAACATTTTTGATAGGCAATGTTGATGTTGCCTCAAAACGTTTTGTGTCCTTGCATGTCGCGGGTACTTGGGCCTCCCACACAAGTGAGGCACCATTTTTATCGGGAGACCTGGGGGAACGCTAGGTGGTAGGAAATTTGTGTGAGGCCAGTGATGCCACACTTTCCCACACAAAAATGTGTGAAAAAGTGATTTTTTCAGCTAAAAGTGAGGTTTGCAGGGGATTCTGGGTAAGGAAACGTTGAGGGATCCACGCAAGCCATACCTCCCTGGAAGCCCCCGGGTGTCTACTTTTCAGAAATGTGTGGGTTTGGTAGGTTTCCTAGATAGCCGCTGAGCACGGGGCCAAAACCCAGGTGACTTCCCTTGCAAAACCAGGTGGTTTTGTGAAAGGCCATTTTGAGGTCGCCTCACTACGCTGTGGCCCTTGCCTGTCGCGGGTACTTGGGCCTCCCACACAAGTGAGGCACCATTTTTATCGGGAGACCTGGGGAACGCTGGGTGGTAGGAAATTTGTGTGAGGCCAGTGATGCCACACTTTCCCACACAAAAATGTGTGAAAAAGTTATTTTTTCAGCTAAAAGTGAGGTTTGCAGGGGATTCTGGTAAGGAAACGTTGGGGGATCCACGCAAGCCATACCTCCCTGGAAGCCCCGGGTGTCTACTTTTCAGAAATGTGTGGGTTTGGTAGGTTTCCTAGATGGCCGCTGAGCACGGGCCAAAACCCAGGTGACCTCCCTTGCAAAACCAGGTGGTTTGTGAAAGGCCATTTTGAGGTCGCTCACTACGTTGTGGGCCCTTGCCTGTCGCGGGTACTTGGGCCTCCCACACAAGTGAGGCACCATTTTTATCGGGAGACCTGGGGAACGCTGGGTGGTAGGAAATTTGTGTGAGGCCAGTGATGCCACACTTTCCCACACAAAATGTGTGAAAAAAGTGATTTTTTCAGCTAAAATTGAGGTTTGCAAGGGATTCTGGGTAAGGAAACGTTGGGGATCCACGCAAGCCATACCTCCTGGAAGCCCCGGGTGTCTACTTTTCAGAAATGTGTGGGTTTGGTAGGTTTCCTAGATGGCCGCTGAGCACAGGGCCAAAACCCAGATGACTCCTTGCAAAACCAGGTGGTTTTGTGAAAGGCCATTTTGAGGTCGCCTCACTACGTTGTGGGCCCTTGCCTGTCGCGGTACTTGGGCCTCCCACACAAGTGAGGCACCATTTTTATCGGGAGACCTGGGGAACGCTGGGTGGTAGGAAATTTGTGTGAGGCCAGTGATGCCACACTTTCCCACACACAAATGTGTGAAAAAGTGATTTTTTCAGCTAAAATTGAGGTTTGCAAGGGATTCTGGGTAAGGAAACGTTGGGGGATCCACGCAAGCCATACCTCCCTGGAAGCCCCGGGTGTCTACTTTTCAGAAATGTGTGGGTTTGGTAGGTTTCCCTAGATGACCGCTGAGCACGGGGCCAAAACCCAGGTGACTCCCTGCAAAACCAGGTGGTTTTGTGAAAGGCCATTTTGAGGTCGCCTCACTACGTTGTGGGCCCTTGCCTGTCGCGGGTACTTGGGCCTCCCACACAAGTGAGGCACCATTTTTATCGGGAGACCTGGGGGAACGCTGGGTGGTAGGAAATTTGTGTGAGGCCAGTGATGCCACACTTTCCCACACACAAATGTGTGAAAAAGTGATTTTTTCAGCTAAAATTGAGGTTTGCAAGGGATTCTGGGTAAGGAAACGTTGGGGGATCCACGCAAGCCATACCTCCCTGGAAGCCCCCGGGTGTCTACTTTTCAGAAATGTGTGGGTTTGGTAGGTTTCCCTAGATGGCCGCTGAGCACAGGGCCAAAACCCAGGTGACCCCCTTGCAAAACCAGGTGGTTTTGAGATAGGCAATTTTGAGGTCGCCTCACTACGTTGTGGGACCTTGCCTGTCACGGGTACTTAGGCCTCCCACACAAGTGAGGCACCATTTTTATCGGGAGACCTGGGGGAACGCTGGGTGGTAGGAAATTTGTGTGAGGCCAGTGATGCCACACTTTCCCACACAAAAATGTGTGAAAAAGTGATTTTTTCAGCTAAAATTGAGGTTTGCAGGGGATTCTGGGTAAGGAAACGTTGGGGGATCCACGCAAGCCATACCTCCCTGGAAGCCCCCGGGTGTCTACTTTTCAGAAATGTGTGTGTTTGGTAGGTTTCCCTAGGTGCCGGCAGAGCTAGGGTTCACAAACTACAGCTAGGCACTTTGCCAAAAAGGGTCATTTTTCACTGCGAAATTGAGGTGTGACCACGTTGCGTTTTGCGCCGTTTCCTGTCGCAGGCACTAGGCCGACCCACACAAGTGAGGTACCATTTTTCTCGTAAGACTTTGGGGAACGCGGGGTGGGTGGAAATTTGTGGATCCACGCAGATTCCAGAACTTTCCACCACAGAAATGTGGGGAAAATGTGGTTTTTTTGACAATTGTTTATGTTTGCAAGGGATTCTGGGTAACAGAACCTGGTGGGAGGCAGTCAAGTCACCCCATCCTGGATTCCCCTGGGTGTCTAGTTTTCAAAAATGTATAGGTTTGCTAGGTTTCCCTAGGTGCCGGCAGAGGTAGGGTTCAAAAACTACAGCTAGGCACTTTGCCAAAAGGGTCATTTTTCACTGCGAAATTGAGGTGTGACCACGTTGCGTTTTGCGCCGTTTCCTGTCGCAGGCACTAGGCCGACCCACACAAGTGAGGTACCATTTTTCTCGTAAGACTTTGGGGAACGCGGGGTGGGTGGAAATTTGTGGATCCACGCAGATTCCAGAACTTTCCACCACAGAAATGTGGGGAAAATGTGGCTTTTTGACAATTTTTTATGTTTGCAAGGGATTCTGGGTAACAGAACCTGGTGGGAGGCAGTCAAGTCACCCCATCCTGGATTCCCCTAGGTGTCTAGTTTTCAAAAATGTATAGGTTTGCTAGGTTTCCCTAGGTGCCGGCAGAGGTAGGGTTCAAAAACTAAAGCTAGGCACTTTGCCCAAAAAGGGTCATTTTTCACTGCGAAATTGAGGTGTGACCACGTTGCGTTTTGCGCCGTTTCCTGTCGCAGGCACTAGGCCGACCCACACAAGTGAGGTACCATTTTTCTCGTAAGACTTTGGGGAACGCGGGGTGGGTGGAAATTTGTGGATCCACGCAGATTCCAGAACTTTCCACCACAGAAATGTGGGGAAAATGTGTTTTGTTTGACAATTTTTATGTTTGCAAGGGATTCTGGGTAACAGAACCTGGTGGGAGGCAGTCAAGTCACCCCATCCTGGATTCCCCTGGGTGTCTAGTTTTCAAAAATGTATAGGTTTGCTAGGTTTCCCTAGGTGCCGGCAGAGGTAGGGTTCAAAAACTACAGCTAGGCACTTTGCCAAAAAGGGTCATTTTTCACTGCGAAATTGAGGTGTGACCACGTTGCGTTTTGCGCCGTTTCCTGTCGCAGGCACTAGGCCGACCCACACAAGTGAGGTACCATTTTTCTCGTAAGACTTTGGGGAACGCGGGGTGGGTGGAAATTTGTGGATCCACGCAGATTCCAGAACTTTCCACCACAGAAATGTGGGGAAAATGTGGTTTTTTTGACAATTGTTTATGTTTGCAAGGGATTCTGGGTAACAGAACCTGGTGGGAGGCAGTCAAGTTACCTCATCCTGGATTCCCCTGGGTGTCTAGTTTTCAAAAATGTATAGGTTTGCTAGGTTTCCCTAGGTGCCGGCAGAGGTAGGGTTCAAAAACTACAGCTAGGCACTTTGCCAAAAAAGGGTCATTTTTCACTGCGAAATTGAGGTGTGACCACGTTGCGTTTTGCGCCGTTTCCTGTCGCAGGCACTAGGCCGACCCACACAAGTGAGGTACCATTTTTCTCGTAAGACTTTGGGGGACGCGGGGTGGGTGGAAATTTGTGGATCCACGCATATTCCAGAACTTTCCACCACAGAAATGTGGGGAAAATGTGTTTTTTGGACAATTTTTTATGTTTGCAAGGGATTCTGGGTAACAGAACCTGGTGGGAGGCAGTCAAGTCACCCCATCCTGGATTCCCCTGGGTGTCTAGTTTTCAAAAATGTATAGGTTTGCTAGGTTTCCCTAGGTGCCGGCAGAGGTAGGGTTCAAAAACTACAGCTAGGCACTTTGCCAAAAAAGGGTCATTTTTCACTGCGAAATTGAGGTGTGACCACGTTGCGTTTTGCGCCGTTTCCTGTCGCAGGCACTAGGCCGACCCACACAAGTGAGGTACCATTTTTCTCGTAAGACTTTGGGGGACGCGGGTGGGTGGAAATTTGTGGATCCACGCAGATTCCAGAACTTTCCACCACAGAAATGTGGGAAAAATGTGGTTTTTTTGACAATTTTTATGTTTGCAAGGGATTCTGGGTAACAGAACCTGGTGGGAGGCAGTCAAGTCACCCCATCCTGGATTCCCCTGGGGTCTAGTTTTCAAAAATGTATAGGTTTGCTAGGTTTCCCTAGGTGCCGGCAGAGCTAGGGTTCAAAAACTACAGCTAGGCACTTTGCCAAAAAGGGTCATTTTTCACTGCGAAATTGAGGTGTGACCACGTTGCATTTTGCGCCGTTTCCTGTCGCAGGGACTAGGCCGACCCACACAAGCGAGGTACCATTTTTCTCGTAAGACTTTGGGGAACGCGGGGTGGGTGGAAATTTGTGGATCCACGCAGATTCCAGAACTTTCCACCACAGAAATGTGGGGAAAATGTGTTTTTTGGACACTTTTTATGTTTGCAAGGGATTCTGGGTAACAGAACCTGGTGGAAGGCAGTCAAGTCACCCCATCCTGGATTCCCCTGGGTGTCTAGTTTTCAAAAATGTATAGGTTTGCTAGGTTTCCCTAGGTGCCGGCAGAGGTAGGGTTCAAAAACTACAGCTAGGCACTTTGCAAAAAAAGGTCATTTTTCACTGCGAAATTGAGGTGTGACCACGTTGCGTTTTGCGCCGTTTCCTGACGCAGGCACTAGGCCGACCCACACAAGTGAGGTACCATTTTTCTCGTAAGACTTTGGGGAACGCGGGGTGGGTGGAAATTTGTGGATCCACGCAGATTCCAGAACTTTCCACCACAGAAATGTGGGGAAAATGTGGTTTTTTGGACAATTTTTTATGTTTGCCAGGGATTCTGGGTAACAGAACCTGGTGGGAAGCAGTCAAGTCACCCCATCCTGGATTCCCCTGGGTGTCTAGTTTTCAAAAATGTATAGGTTTGCTAGGTTTCCCTAGGTGCCGGCAGAGCTAGGGTTCAAAAACTGCAGCTAGGCACTTTGCCAAAAAAGGGTCATTTTTCACTGCGAAATTGAGGTGTGACCACGTTGCGTTTTGCGCCGTTTCCTGTCGCAGGCACTAGGCCGACCCACACAAGTGAGGTACCATTTTTCTCGTAAGACTTTGGGGGACGCGGGGTGGGTGGAAATTTGTGGATCCACGCAGATTCCAGAACTTTCCACCACAGAAATGTGGGGAATATGTGGTTTTTTAGACAATGTTTTATGTTTGCAAGGGATTCTGGGTAACAGAACCTGGTGGGAGGCAGTCAAGTCACCCCATCCTGGATTCCCCTGGGTGTCTAGTTTTCAAAAATGTATAGGTTTGCTAGGTTTCCCTAGGTGCCGGCAGAGCTAGGGTTCAAAAACTACAGCTAGGCACTTTGCCAAAAAAGGGTCATTTTTCACTGCGAAATTGAGGTGTGACCACGTTGCGTTTTGTGCCGTTTCCTGTCGCAGGCACTAGGCCGACCCACACAAGTGAGGTACCATTTTTCTCGTACGACTTTGGGGAACGCGGGGTAGGTGGAAATTTGTGGATCCACGCAGATTCCAGAACTTTCCACCACAGAAATGTGGGGAAAATGTGGTTTTTTTGACAATTGTTTATGTTTGCAAGGGATTCTGGGTAACAGAACCTGGTGGGAGGCAGTCAAGTCACCCCATCCTGGATTCCCCTGGGTGTCTAGTTTTCAAAAATGTATAGGTTTGCTAGGTTTCCCTAGGTGCCGGCAGAGGTAGGGTTCAAAAACTACAGCTAGGCACTTTGCAAAAAAAAGGTCATTTTTCACTGCGAAATTGAGGTGTGACCACATTGCGTTTTGCGCCGTTTCCTGTCGCAGGCACTAGGCCGACCCACACAAGTGAGGTACCATTTTTCTCGTAAGACTTTGGGGAACGCGGGGTGGGTGGAAATTTGTGGATCCACGCAGGTTCCAGAACTTTCCACCACAGAAATGTGGGGAAAATGTGTTTTTTGGGACAATGTTTTATGTTTGCAAGGGATTCTGGGTAACAGAACCTGGTGGGAGGCAGTCAAGTCACCCCATCCTGGATTCCCCTGGGTGTCTAGTTTTAAAAAATGTATAGGTTTGCTAGGTTTCCCTAGGTGCCGGCAGAGCTAGGGTTCAAAAACTACAGCTAGGCACTTTTCCAAAAAAGGGTCATTTTTCTCTGCGAAATTGAGGTGTGACCACGTTGCGTTTTGCGCCGTTTCCTGTCGCAGGCACTAGGCCGACCCACACAAGTGAGGTACCATTTTTCTCGTAAGACTTTGGGGAACGCGGGGTGGGTGGAAATTTGTGGATCCACGCAGATTCCAGAACTTTCCACCACAGAAATGTGGGGAAAATGTGTTTTGTTTGACAATGTTTTATGTTTGCAAGGGATTCTGGGTAACAGAACCTGGTCGGAGGCAGTCAAGTCACCCCATCCTGGATTCCCCTGGGTGTCTAGTTTTCAAAAATGTATAGGTTTGCTAGGTTTCCCTAGGTGCCGGCAGAGCTAGGGTTAAAAAACTACACCTAGGCACTTTGCAAAAATTTTTCATTGTGAAAATGTGGTACGTCCACGTTGCATTTTGAGCCATTTCCTGTTGTGGGCACAAGGGCTACCCACACAAGTGAGGTACCATTTTTATCGGGAGACTTAGGGTAACACAGAATTGTAGAGCAACTGTTATTACCTATTGACTTTCGATGCATTTCTGCCTTCCAAATGAAAGACAATGTGTAAAAAATAAGTCATTTTGAAAAATGACCTATAATTCTCATGCTAGTATGGGTACTCCCAATTTCGGAAATGTGCAAATATCTACTGTTTCTAAAATCTACATTTTGTTCCCATTTCAGAAATACATAGGTGTCTTTCATAACAATTTTTCCATGTATACATTTTCCCAAAATAATTGCTATATACCCGGTACTTAAAAGAAAATCATTGCAAGATGTTGCTCAATTATTGGCTCTGGGTTCGTCGGGTTCTTGGTGAACCTACAAGTCCTATATATCCCCACAACCAGAAAGGTCCAGCGGATATAACGGTATATTGCCTTCAAATAGCTGTCATAATTAAAAGAAGTTACAGGTGAAAACGTTGACACAAATGGCTGTTTTTTTCAACTAATTTTCAATTTTACCTTTATTTAACTGTTAGTTTCTATAAGGAAAACTTCAAGGATCTACACAAATGACCCCTTGCTGAATTCAGAATTTTGTCTACTTTTCATAAATGTATGGCTTTCCAGGATCCATTATTGGTTTCATACCCATTTCTACCATTAACTGGAAGGAGGTTGAAAGCACAAAAAATAGCAAAAATAGGCTATGTCCCAGAAAAATGCCAAAACTGTGTAAAAAAGTTGGTTTTCTGACAAAAGTCTGCTTGTCCCTGAAAGCTGGGAAGATGGTGATTTCATCCCCACAACCCCTTTTTGATGCCATTTGCAGGGAAAAATCAAGACGCTTTCATCTGTAGCCCTTTTTTCGCCTTTTTCCAAAAAAAAACAAAATTTAGCTGTATTTTGACTAATTTCTGGGTCCCCTCCAGGGGAATCCACAAACCCTGGGTACCTTTACAATCCCCATGATGTTAGAAAAAAAGGACGCAAATTTGGCATGGATACTTTATGTGGTCAAAAAGTTACAGGGGCCTAAGCGCGTACTACCCCAAATAGCCAAAAAAAGGCTTAGCACAGGAGGGGAAAAGGCCTAGCAGCGAAGGGGTTAAAGGGTACTTTAAGTGATCAGCAGTCCATAGGATGACATGGGCTGGTAATCGGGCACCCCCAATGTTGGCAGCTCCATTATGGAACCGCCAAAATATGTCATGTTTGGTATCAAACAAGTTGCCTTATCATCCCTGACATGATTCTCGTGTTGAGATCAATGTGGCATGCACCCAGGTGGCTACTTTAGAGGTTTCTCATCTGGTTGCCCTAGCCTTTCCTGTGCTCTGGCTGTCAGCCCGCAGCTGCTGCTGCCAAGACAGGAATATGACCCGCACCCAGGAGGTGTGAACTCTCTCAGGAGTAAGAAACAATGGCCTGGATGGGAAGGAGGTCACACCTCCTTCCCTGACAGGATGGCTGGTGAGGTGGCACATCAAGGTGGTGAGCTTCAAAGCTTACACTGCCTGTGATATGCAATTTAGCCTGTCTCTCAAAGGAGGAAACAGCCCCCCCCTGCCCCCAGGGATATTTTCACCGGGGCCGGCGGGAAAATTATGTAGTCAGGAGGTGTACACTCCCAGAAGGCTAGCCACACCTCTAGGGTGGGCTACCTGTTCTATACAGCTAAGTAAGGTTTCTGTCATTTTTACAAGTGGCAGAATAGAGGGTTCTAGGTAGAAAAGGTGACGTACACCCCTGGATGTGGTCACCTCAGTGGCAGATTAGTGGATGAGGCTAGTAGCCCATTGGCCACTTGGACCACACCCCTAGCGCCCCTATATCTAGGATTTAAGGGGCACCAGAACCTCAGTTCCTATTTGACTTGCAACAAAGGACACAGAAGAGACCAGAGTCTGCGACAACTGGATCTTCACAAATCAAAGGTGGGATACTCTGCACCTGTGGCAACCATCCTGAAACTGCATGACTGCGACTTGTCCCGGACCAAAGACTGGTTCCTCCAGACAGAGGGACCCCTTTGAGAGCCAAAGGCAACTCCAGACTCCCTTGGACTAGTGGCACTAGCCCCCTGCAGTCCGCAGGAAAGATCATGTACCGGAACGAAAGAATCGCTGGCCAGCAGGTCCACTGAGGGATCACCCAAAAGTAGATGGTCCAGTGTATTGTGGGAAATGTAGTACTGACCTTCAGTAAGTTTCAGGCAGCTACTGTTTTCCTCCGGACGTCGAGATAACTTCTTGCTCAGCTTAACATTGTCAAGGCTTGTTGGTGGCCAACCATCACCTTTACTCGACACTGCAACTCGAGGAAACACTGCAACACCTTTGTCTGACCACAGCAGTGGCCCGTTGTTTACTTTTTGCACCAGTTTCCTCACCAGCACTATGTTGGTGGTAAAACCAGCTCCCCTACGGCTCCTGCCTCAGCACCAAGGACAGCCAGGACAACTCTGCACCCGGGCTTCTCGAACCAGGTAAAATCGAATTGACTGTCCTGGATTGGTCCTGGGACCTACATCACCTTAACCCTCTTTGGGTTCCACGCAACTCGACCCACAAGTGACTGATTGTCACTAGTGCCTTTTCCCATTGACCGCAATGCTAAATTTTGCAGTTTTGATTTGCACTGATTAATTTTTGCTTCTAAAATCCATAACTCCGGTTATACTTATCCAATTAACTTTGTTTCGGTGGCTAAATTTATATAAATTCTGCTTTATTTTTATAGATTGGTTTTGTGTTCCTTTTGATTCTTGTCGATTACTTGTCATCCATGTTGATACTCCGAAATGCTTAACACATGTTCCTCTAGTAAAGTCTAACTGCGCTTTGCCACTCTACCAGGACTAAGCAGAGGATTTATTATTGTGAATCCAAGGACCTTCTTTGGTGTATTTTGAGAATATTGCATAGTGAAGTCTAACCAGCATCGCTACATAATACTACACCTTCCTACATGGGCTTCAGCCCACACCTTCCACATTTACTAATACTAAGACTACAAAGGCCACAGGGATAGTCATTTTGCCACATCCATATTACAAGACCTATTGGTATGATTGCATGCTGAGACTCACCTCCTTGGAGATACTACTTTTGTACTGATGCACAAGTGAGGAAACTGTAGATAGAAGTACTCATCAGAAGAAAAAGTTACTTAACTTTGGTAGAATTCTTATTGGTGGATTCTCTGGCTACCTGCAAATTCACAACTGACCTATCTGCCTCCCCATTCTGATCAATGGCCTTGCAAATATTGACAACAAGTCCTGTGCACACGCAAATAAGTATTAACAACATGCAAAATATTCGTTGTTGAACATAAGACAACAATAGATTCTTTTCTTCAAGTGTTGATTTAATGTTGTGTTCACACGGTGCCGGAGAGAGGAGCCACGGGGCGTACTCGCCTTAGCTGGTCTGCGGTGGATGGCGCCGCGTTTTCTTCTTGGCAATATTGGGACATAAATATAGACACCGTTGATATATCTTTGCCTTGGCATATCCAGCCTGATTTAATTAAGAAACGTTGACTTGGCCTGAGCTTACCGGTTACTACAGATTCGTGACTAAGACGTGCTAACATAGAAGTGGCTTTTAGGACCCGCTGGGTCGGAATTATCACCAGTTGAAAGGGCTGATATGTGACTACCATAGACGTAAGCCCTGAAGAAGTCAAGGGTTATACAGCCAGTGACGAAACACGTGTTGGCTGGCCTGTGAAGCAACACAACATTAAATCAACACTTGAAGAAAAGAATCTATTGTTGTCTTATGTTCAACAACGAATATTTTGCATGTTGTTAATACTTATTTGCGTGTGCACAGGACTTGTTGTCATTTGTGTAATACGGACTCTTGTTCATTATTGAGGGCTTAGGGGTTTTCCCTCAACCTGTTGCACCGCACTGATTACTTTCATCTGTGATACTCACGTTATTGGGTTAGCGCCACTGTATACCCTGTGCTTAACAACACTTCCGCTCTGTCTCTGGCCTTGCAAATATTGTTAACAAGCTTCCAAGTAAGTTCTGTGTGTACACCATCATCATACTGTCAATCACTCTCAGTCTCGTCTCCATCTCTGAGGGCATGGAAAAAAGGACGGTTAATGGGAGGCACCTTGTATGGCTCCATGATTTCACTTCCAGGTGGGGATCATAAACTATGACCTGAACTTAACAACAACATCTGTCAGCTCTGGGGAGCTATTGCAAGGGTTTCAGGATCCAGTCTGGTACCTTGTGGATTTACATGTTGAGGAATCTGTGAGTACATAGTGGGGTATATTCACAAGAACGTGTGATAACTACCGCAAGAGTAGCGTAACACAACTTTCAATAACGCAGCCTATCACGGGAAAATAACCCTGTGTCAACGTGGAATTCACAACAAGGCGGTAGCATGCGATAGTCACCAGATAACGCATCAAATGCCAGCGTGTAAATCAACACCACGCCCAAAAAATGCGAAACGCGAGAAATCATGCGATGAGGCCAATCGCAGTACAAAAAGTTGCGAAAACCAGCCTCAGGCATGCAAATCCCATGCGTCTGGCGGGAAATTGCACCATAAAAACCACAGACACAACACACCAGAAACAAGCCAAAGCACGAAGCAACATGGATGCACCCTGACCCAGCGCAGAGGGCAACGCGAACCCCACAACCCCCACAGACCACCAGCAAGGAACAACTGGCTCGGGGAAGGCCAAGGAGAAAAGGGAGAGGAAGACGGGGTGCAGACCGCAGGAAAACAAGACCAGTGTCAAGGAGGAGACAGAACACTACCAGCAACTGACCCACAAGCCGACCACCTGGAATGCAGTCGGAGTGCCCAGGAGGCCAATCCAGGAGGCCAAGAGGCACCGGCAGGACCTGACAACCTAAACCAGGTACAAACCCGCTGCCAACAGGAAGGCAGCAATGGCGACAGGAGGTGGCAGTCCAGCGCCACAGGAGGAGCTGGAGGAAACCCAGGCCACAGTCATCAGTGTGGAGACGGTGCAAGGAGTAGGGAGTACGGACACAGCCCGACAGGACCTGACACAACAACAACAGGGTGAGGATCCAACAGGGACTGGGGGACAGGGGGTGATGGGCACAATGCCACACATGCACAATGAGGTGTAACACACTGCACACCCACAATTACCCAGGGACATATCCCCCATCCCCGTGGCACACTGCAGCACACACACATAGCAATCACAGCACATACCATGACAATGTGGCACAAAGTGCAACACCCACACTGCAGAACAGGGGACACAACTGGGTCCACCCAGGTACAGAAACAGAACAATCAAATCGGACAGAGCAGGGAACTGTGAGATGCACATCTACCCCTACAACCCCACATCAGCCATGTAGGCCAAATGTACACTGTCCCAACTCAAATAGCCTCCACCGCCCAAACAGTCACAATGTACATTGTCACACAGTCTGCATGTCGACAAGAACACGACGCCAACACAATGCCAACATGCACCTCCCCTTCACAATGCAGAGGGACAAACAACACCTCCAGCAGGTCAGAACAGACAACCCATCAGTGATGCCCGAGACGAACACCACAGCCTAGACACCGACGCCCTACAACAGCCCATGGACATCCCACACAACCCACCACCAGGACCAGGGCAGACAAGCTACTCAGAGGAGAACCCAGCCCCTGCAACAGACCACACAGCATGAAGCACCCGCAAGCACGGCTGCCCCACAACACTTCACCCACCCACACATGGCACCCCAATGCCAGGTGGCAGAATGCCAAAAGGAGGTGGCCCAACAGGTGAGGGTGTTGTCAAACCCATGGAATGCGAACTAGAACACATTCGTGGGTGTCCAATACCCTTCAGGGACCCCCACACCCACAAAGGAGACCCACACCTCCACAGAAACACATGCACATATCATGTTGAACTGGCTACGGGCACGTGCGCCCGGCCCCTTTATTGGCAGGGCCACATGTACAGTGACGCCTGTGCTGATTGTGTGTGGGGTGAGTATAAGCCAGCCCGCACGGAGTGCTTGGTGCTGGCAACAACCTGAACAGTGGACACCAGTGTAATGGAAACAGAAAACACCAGCATAACAGAGTCAAATGCAGAGCAACATGGAGGGATCCGGAGTAAGGACAGAGGTCACCCAATATTCAGTCAGGAGGTTCCGTGAGTTGCAGTGCACTGGGGTAGGGGCACTAGAGAAGAGCGCGCTCATGTAAGGAAATTGCTAGGATTTTGTCCCTTGGGGTTAGTCCTGATGCAGATGCAGTGGGGTGTGTTACACCTACATCAACTTCCTCATCATAGTCCCAGGTCTTCCCCACTGCATGAGGTGACATTGCTGCGCAACCTCACAACAGCACAAAACTCTATCAGTAACGGACAATGGCTTGTGGTGCACTGAGTCACTGGCACCTGGAGTGCCGAGCAGAGTAGCAGGCCGATGATGGCATCCACGACAGGTCTGAGCAACTCCGTAGGTCTGTCAGGACCACCCTTTCGACTCTGGCAGATGGCGGTTGGAGGTGGCCCTTGCGGTGGTGGTGTGTGCCCCCTGCGGTGATGCGACGTCCGGGCCGGTCAAGAATCGATGCTATGTATGGGCCCTGGTGGCCCGCAGTTGAGGCCGGAGGATGCGGACAGCGCAAGGCCACAGACACATGACGTTGATGACCCCAAGACCATCGCTACAGAGGCTATTCAATGTCTCAGAAGAAGGTGTCCCAGACCTGACCAGCACAGAGTTAGTGGCCCCGGATGCACTGCGGCCGGCACAGGCACCCAGCCACGGGACGGTGACATGCGGTGCAGTCAGATGGGCCATGCGACCTGAGCGGGTCCCCATCAATGTCCGAGGTGTATGTTGCGGAGGGTTCCGGGGGACAGTGGAAGGTGTCCTCCAGGGCATGATGCGGAAGGTCTGATGTCATCTGGAAGCAGCAAATGGAGGAGTGGAAAGCGCAACCCTCGTTTGCACCAACAATTCGGGATCAGCTACATGAGGATGAAAACTAGCCCCTAGTCCACAGACTCAAACGCCACCAATGTACGACCAGTGAGTGTCCATGAATGTCGGGGAACAAACTTAGTGGCACAGGTGCTGTGAGGGGATGCAGTCTGCGATGATGCCGGTACACAGATGTGAATTCCAACATTGCCAAATCAAGACTCTGTGAGCTACTGGACCGCAGTGTAGGCCGGAGGCAGCGGTCAGCATGGGCCCACAGACACGTGTCGTGTGCTTGTGATGCATTCGTTTGCTTCACTGAGAGCAGGGAGTTTAGTGATATCACCCCTGCAGTAGACATCCGGTCACTGCCATGGTGTAATCAAGACTCAGTTCCAAATGTGTGACCTACCTGACCGTGGTGTAGGCCTGAGGCAGCGGTCAGCACGGCCCATTCACCGAGTGTCGCCGGCATAGGTTGGATGGCCCCACCGGCCTGCGTAGTTCAGGTTCAGTGACACCACGTGTAGCCGGCTGGCATTGAACAGGGTTAGTGGCACCACGTGTAGCCGGCTGGTGTTGAACAGGGTTAGTGGCACCACGTGTCGCAAGATGCCCATATGGAACTATGCCTCACTGATCGGGGGGGCCTGGTGCTGTGGCCGCTGGCCCGGATATGGGGTCACTGCCATTCATGACTCAAGACACAGTTCCACATGTGGGACCTACTGGTCCGAAGAGTAGGCTGGGGGCGGCAGTGGAGTACGTCAATGAAAAAGGAATAAAGCGGGCCGGTGTCGTGGAGGCCGTGATGGTCTGAGGTGGCTGCCAAGGTCTCTGGCCTCGGGCTTGTGGCTTGCGCCGGCACGTGGTGGGCCCTCCTTGACACACGCCGGTGTCAGAAGGTGATCAGTGTCGCCTGGCTGCGCAGGGGCTGGCCTGACCGGTTCGTGGTCCAGCGTGCCGGGGTCCGGCAGGCGCCCGGCATCTCAGGCAACTCCGCTCACGAGGATGGCGTCGGCCTCGTGGCGAGGTGGGAGGCGCCGCCCTGGCAGAGATGTGGGTCTTTCCGGAAGAGGACAACGCCCAGGCCTACGTGATTTTTATTCACACCCCTATGCTGGCGTGGCGTACGCCGGGCCATCACACTCCGCTGACGCTTAGGGGGGGGCGTAACAGGCAACATTTTCGCGAGATCCCCCACTGGCTGGGGTGACATGGTGGCGTCCACTGTCCACTACACTCCATACGCATGCGGTGTATGTTGCCATGGATATGGGTGTGTTCTGCATACTGCGAGGTGTCCAGCACATCTCCGGCACTCTTGGCATTGTGTACTTTTCCAATCATGGTTCTACTGCATCCTTCACACATGCCTGGTTGCCACCTCTCCCCACATTCGGCTAGTATGTGGCTGAGGTGCCATGCCATTGCTGGCTCATTTTCAGGGCTTGCCCATGTGGACATTGTAAGTTGTTCTGTCGTGTCTGGTGGGTGGGCATATTGTTGTGCCTGTTGTATGTGATTTTGTGACGTGTGCATTGCCAGAGTTGTGAGTTGCATGGTTGTGGTGTTGAGGTGTGTGGGGTGTTCATGTGTATATTGCCAAGGGGCTGTACATTTGCCTTGTTGCCATCCTGGGAACGCTGGTTGATCATGGACTGTCGGAGGATGAAGGTATCATGCACACTGGCTGTGTATTTGAAGGTGACATTGTTGGGTGTTCCACGGTGTTCTGTTGTTGCCTGCACATTGGTGTGAGACGTGTGCTTCCTGTTGCGGTGATTGTGTGCTGTGTCACCAGGCGGCACAGGTAGTACATGTGTGCTGTGTGTTGCCCCCAACACGTGCGTGCATCCTGCTATGGCGTATGGTCCTTGCTTGGTCTCCAGCGGATCCTGCGCATTGTGTTGTACGTATGGGGACTTGGGTACCAGGGTGATGGTGATGTCCAGGACAGGTGTGGGGGACTTGGATGTGGCTGGCTGTGGGACTCCTCCGACTCTGGCGGGTGTTGGATGGGGGGTCTCAGGGGCCAACAGGTGCAGCCACGCCATCAGCTTTGTGTGGGGTGGGATGTTGGTTGTCCGCTGTGTTGTTGCCATAGGCCTGTTAGGCGATGATGGTCAGGATGCGTAGGATGGTTGTCCCTTTCAGCCTGTAGTGGACGGTGACATTGTCAGATGTTGGGTCTGTGCGGCTGGTACGTTTCCTGGGGTTCCGCTGTCTTTGTCTGCGCTGTGTCTGTGTTGGTCCAGGGGGGGGGGGTGTTCCGGGTGTGGGATGGGGTCCTGGGGTGGTGGGGGTGGGTGTTGTGGCCCTCTTGGGTGTCCGGGCTGCATGATGTGTGGCTCCATGGCATCTGTTGTCCTTCGGTTGTGGCCCTGGGCTGTGCTCCCTTTTGTGGTGCTGGCTGCCGTCCGACTTTACACCAGGTCAGAGCAGGTGTAGATTTCCTGGTGCTAACGCGCCTTATCGCCTGTTTTGTGTTTTTATCGCTGATGTGGCTGGTCGTTGTGAATGTTGAGGTGTGCTGTTGTCTCGGCTTTTGTCACGGGAACGCCTACTCTGCATCTCATTAGCGATATTTGCGAGGGTCCTCTGTGGCGATGTTTTTGGCGGCTGCTATCGCGGGTAAACTGGTGGTGTGGGCTGTTAACACCGGCTTGTGAATGGGGAGGTAAATTTATCACGACTTTGGCTGCGATAAAGTGCCGTTAATTTGGCGATAGCTCCTTGTGAATATGCCCCAGTGTGTCCTCGAGAAAGAGTGTTACTGAAGGTAAATAACTTTTAACCTCTTGGTTCTCTTCATCAGCTTTAGTTTGGAGCTGGCTTGTTCATTTAAATTGCACTGCTCGGCCTATAAAGGTAGCTTGATGTAAAAAGATATGGTATTGCACTGCAAAATCTGGTTGCTGGAGTACCCGAGAAGTCATAGGTTATTGGCCTATAACTGTAACAATTGGGGTTGTTAACCACTGGTGTCCAGTACAACTGAACCCCAAACTGAATTTGACCCTTTAGCACTTGACTCTCAGTGGTAACTAGGCAGAAAAGTCCAAGAATTACTCAAAACATGGTGTAAGCGGGACACTCAGGACACAATAAAGCACAGTTATATGACTCAATAGTTTTCTTAGGAGGCCTCTGCCCACTTCCTCCACTGGAGAGCACCACTAATTCATAGAAACCTTCTATTGTGATCGAAGTAGTATTTTGGTTATGGATGACATCAGGACACAATACAATCAACCACAATACTGTTTAGGTCACAATACATCATGAGCTTCATATAAATGCCTAATTGTTATTGCTTCGTGTCTAACAGGATATTTTTAATTAGCACGCTGTAGTTTGTGATTCTGTCACAAGGTGGTGCAAGGCTGTTGGCAATTTATTATAGCCAGTAGAATAACAGGACCATTTTTACCGCTGTTTTCTTTTAATCTTTGACAATCAGGACTGCTATGTGTGAGACAAAAATAAAGTAACCACATCACCTAACATTGATTCAGGTGGTGCCCACCAGCAACTACCTGCTCAAAATAAGTATTGCTTTTAGCTGTGTTTTAGTTTATAAAGAAAGTACTTTATTACAGATAAAAGTGAATACTATACACAAGGTTAGCAAAGAACCAGGTCTATCTAGCCCCTTTCTGCCCAGAGAACTGAGTCCAACTGTTGCTATAGCATCTCAGCACTAGGCACTAGATTTTCTCAGAAGAAAAGCTCAATGTTAAAGAGTTCTTGGATCAAAGTGTTTGCCTCATTCCTTAAAGACAACAGCCACCAGTAGAGTGCTACTCCTGGAAATCAAGTCTCTCTGCAACACGAGTGTGCAACACAGATGGGGCTCCTCCAATCAAATACTGCTTGGCCACTGCATGATCCGGTCATGCCCGATCCATGGCAAAAGGAGGCCCATCAAGCAGCACATGTACAGATGTGGATTCAGCCCAGACAGTAAGCCACATGGACAGCATTTAGGGGTTTGCAGTGGGGCATCTCTTATGACCACTTGCACTGTCTTTGTTACTCATGGGCTCAATGCTGCCAATATAAGTGCCAAGAACAGAGGGGCAGCTTATCCTTATGGGCGTCAGGGCTCCACCCACCTGGTTATCTTGCCATTTTTATTACACTACTAGAGAATAACCAATTATTCACTATGGGTGCCATTTATTTATTGTACTTGTAAAGCGTAAAATACATCCCAAGGGATATCACAGCGCTAGTTATAGGTCCTATCATTGTGAAGATATTTATTGCAGCAGTCCCCAGCATTAGGTCCTGAACAGCCATGTTTTCAGCTTCTTCCTAAACCCCAAATGGTCATTAGTGAGGCATAGGTCTAATGGAAGTTTATTCCACTGTACAGCTGCCTGATAGGAGATGGAGCGACCTCCTGCTCTAACTTTCTTTATTCGCCTAGTTTTGGCCTAGTTTTGGCCAGAGCGAGACTGCGAGATCTCAGTTCTCGCAAAGGTGAATAAAATTCAACGTTGTCCTGCAGGATTTTGGGGCCAATCTTGTGTAATGCTCCATGTGCATGGCACTGCAGCTTAAACATAGGTCTTTGGCACATTGGCAAACAATGTAGCACCTCCAAACATTCTGATGCCGAGCTGAATTTGTTCTTCTTACAGACTAGCTTAGCTGCTGCATTTTGGATAACCTGCAGTCGTGAGAACAAGTAATCTGCCATGCCAACATATAAAGCATGCCTATAGTCTAGTCTACTTGTTATCCAGGCCTGAACTATCGTTTTCCTCCAATTATCCGGGATCCAGTTAAAAAGTCTCCTTCATAATTTTAGCATGGCAAAACATTTGCAGCACGTTGCTTTTACTAGGTCTTGCATGGCTAATGCACGGTCTACCAAGATGCCCAGATTTTTTACAACCCGTTTGGGTTCTGGTACAGTGCCTAGCAACTGAGGCCACCAGGATGAATTCCAGATTAAATGTGCTCCTCCACAGAGTTATATCTCAGACTTCTATGCGTTTAACTTCAAACAATGCTCTGTCATTCAATACACTGTTTCTGGTAGACAATTGATCAAATTGCCTCTGGTGTCCTCGTATCTTTCTCCTATTGCTATCAGCAACTGTGTGTCATCTGCATAGGAACAAATGTTGAAACCCGATTTCTTCATGATTTTGGCTAATGGAGAGACATATACATTAAAGAGGGTTGGACTTAACGACGATCTCTGCGGGACTCCACGATTGATTGTATTTGTGTTAGATGTAAAAGAACCCAGTTGTATTTTCTGAGTTCTATTTTTCCAGAAAGAACTAAACCATTGAAGGGTTTTGGAATAGAGTCCTTTTTCTGGAGTTATTTTCTTTGTAATAAAAAATACATAGCACCATGAGCTAAAACTGGACCTTCTCTAGTAGCTTAAGTAAGTAATAAAAAATAGCTTTAAATGTATGTTGTGTGCATGCGTGAAGCAGAGTGTTTCAATAAGGGAGAGCACATATGTGTGATTGAATGTGTTTGTATGTGTGAGCATGTGTGTGCAAGTGCAAGTGAAGGAGAGTGAGTGAGAATGAGTGAGATTGAATATGTGAGTTTGAGTGATCTAGAGTGAGTGATAATGAGTGAGTAAAAGATTGACTAAGTAAGAGGGGGTGAGAGACAATGAATAAGTGAGAATGAGTGTGAGTGAGACTGGGGGATAGTGAGTGATTGAGTGTAACTGTGAGTGAAGATTAGTGGGTCAGAGTGAGTGAGAATAAGCAACATTGAGGTATTGAGAGTAAAGGTGAGTGGAAGTGAGTGCAAATGAGTGAAAATGAATGAGTGTGTTAAAGTAAGAGTGAGTGCAAGCGAGTAAGTGAGAATGGATGAGTAAGTCAAGTGAATGAGAATGAATGAGATGGTGGTGGCCCCCAGGTTCAATTACCTATTTGGTATATTACAGCTCCCAATATGGACTCCAGTTTTGAAATCTATAGATGATTCAATCAGGAAATACATTATGAGTCCCACCACGCCAAGATTGGCTATGACTCGCCTCTATGTGATGAGCATGGTAGGCAGCCTCTGAATGCTTCATACGACACGTACTACAGAGCAAACCATCTAACGCAATGATCATACTACTTTCACTCCTATACAGATATGTTCCACTGGATTCTTATGGAAAGACAACAACGAGAAACGACTAGAAGTAATATCCTCTACAAAGGCACAGATTTTTGAGTGAACCAGAAAATCCCATCATAAAAGAGACATTCCAGATATGGTTAAAAACACACAAAACCCTTCTGGAGCAAGGTCTTTTAAATACTGACGCACCAATCTGGAACAACACAGCATTAAGAATAGACGACAAACCATTTTTGTAAAAAGACTGGGCCACAAAGGGAAGCCACACTCTCAGTCTTATATTTATCAGGCATTGTAAAATCCTTCACGACCCTTGCCTCAGAAGTCAGTCTATGCAGGAAACAATTTTGGCAATACCTACCGCTGAGACACTGCGTACTGCACAAGCTGGCCAAAGTACCTCGATGCAATCACAAGGAGATGATGGACGGAGAGCTGAAACTTTTCAGACACTCACCCCCCGTCACAGATCTGGGTTGAATCCATCATCGTTCTTTCGCTCACTTCGCCACCCCAGGTCAGACCCAGCCATATGAAAATCAGTCTTTACCCTGTTCTTTATGGGAACAGTCCAGCCCGAACTGCCAAGCCAAGTCTTCCCTGGAACGGAAACAAGCATTCTGGGACCGGTTTCGGTCCCAGAATGCTCTCCTCCTCACTGCACAGTTACTTGGTAAAATGGGAGGCAATATAAAAACTAACTGGCACATGCATCAAGCTAGGATTTTGCGAGTCCTTAATAGCGAATATTAAGGATTCGCAATTAAGGATTCGCAAAATCCTATGCATGTAGGAATCGCTATAATAATAGCGATTCCTTCACATTCCTTATTTGCGACTCGCAAATTGCGAGTCGCAAATAAGGAATGGCTTCCCATTCATTCCTATGGGCCCACAGGCCCATAGGAATGAATGGGAAATTGCGAGCGCTATTTGCGAGTACCAATAGGTACTCGCAAATTGCACATGCAATTTCAAGGGTGCAGGGGTGTCAAAAGGACACCCTGTTGCACCCTGAAATTGATCCGTGCACATATGTTGCGCACACACATGTCCCAAGGACATGTGTGTGTGTAACCTTCAACTTTGAAAAATGCACTTTAGTGCATTTCTCAAAGTTTTTGCAAATTACCATGAAGTTCAACTTCATGGTAAATTGCGCCCTAATAGCGAAATCGCTAATTTTTTACTTTGTTGCATTGCATTTAAGGAATCTCAATTTGCGATGCCTTAAATGCAATCGCAATTTAAGTAATCGCAATTTAGAGATTACTTAAATTGCGATTTTTGCATTTGGGATGATGCATCCCAAATGCAAAAATACCTAGTCGCAAAGGGGCAGATTCTGAGAATCTGCCCCTTTGCGACCGGTTTTCTTTTGATGCATGTGCCTGCATATGAACTCTTAATAATGAAGCAATTCTCAATACCCACGCAACGACTGCAGTGGCAAACACGACTACAGAGAACATTCTCCAATGAGGACTGGTCAAACTTAATGTCCTTGTACATTAAGTGCCACTGGGAAGCTTGCCTTAAATTTAGCGATTTCACAATACGGCAGGATTGTCACAGGACCCTCCGTAAACTGCACCAAGCCAAAATGACCAGACACCTCCCTGCTGGAGATGTCACAGAGAGGTGGGTGATATTGTACACATACTATGATAAGGCTCGAGACTGCAGGGCTTTCGGCAGCAGATCTGGAACTCTGTACGAGTTATGGTGGACATTCCAGTTACTCCCTCACCCGAACTGGCAATTCTCCACGACACACATGCCACCCCAGCCTTGACCTCCCAAGAGCGACCTTGGCTATCGTTGGCCATGGCAATCGCAAAGATCTGCATGCTCTGGAAAGGGAAAACAACTGCACCATGGACCCAATGCGACTGGATGGATTCCATGGCCACTGCCGCAGTCCACAAGAAACTCACATATTAACCTTATGATCAACTAAAAACATTTCACGGCATTTGGGGTCCTTTTTTCAGTACATGACTGGGACCTGGGTATATCCTTCTGCCAGTCCTCATCGCCGTTAGCCCATGCTCCGGAGAAAGACTGCTTGTGATGACCCTCTGACCCTAACAGCGTTAGCAGCTTTTACTTTTGTGACCACAGGTTGTCACTGGAAAATGTACTTCCTGAACAACCTTTAACTTTACCTTGAATATAGCTCTCTTTTTCCTACTCACTCACCCCCGCACCTTACTGAGAAGTGCTGTCCCCCAAGGAAATCCAAGCGATGCACTGAGCAGATTGTATAAATCCTACTGTTGTAATTTAAATGGTGATACAAAAGGAACCATTTAATGATTTGTTGATATTAGCGTGGTGTACCATGTGTGTTTATGCATAAAAACACATTAAAAATACTCAAACAAGAATGAATGAGTGACAGTGAGAATGATGTGTGACTGAGCAAATGTAAGTGAGTGTGCGTGAGAATGTAGTTGTAGGCTTGCAAGTCTGCCATTGGCCCTGGTATACTGAAGGTAATTCTTGGTTGATAGCGACACCCATGACAAAAATGCTGGTGCTGGCATACTCAGGGCAATTCTTAGCATAACAGGCAGGCACCTGTGACAAAATATTGGCAGTGTCATACTAGAAGGTATACTTGGCCTATTGGGACATCCATGACAAAATACTGGTGCTGGAATGCTGGAGGTAATTCATAGAAGAAGGGAGGACAACAATGGCAAAAGGTAATGGAGAATCATGATACAATACATGCTCTGAAATACCAGAGGTAAAATGTGACGTAGGCGTCACCCATGGTCAGCATCAATAGCAATATTATGGCACTGGCACATTGCATGCAGTTTTTGGCATAAGGGGGCATCCATGGAATATGGTGGGCACCCTTTACAAAATGTTGGCCCGGCACAGTGGAGTGGAGGTAATTCCTGACATATGGGGCACCCATAGCACATTTTGAAAAAAACGGGGGTGAACTCCTGGAGAGGGTCAGGTTTTACTAGTTTGACAGACCAAGAAAGGACTTGAATATTAAGTTAATGTTCTTTCAGAGCCTATGGCTTTATAGCGCACTTATGGGAAAAATTTGATTCCATTTTTTCAAACTTTTCTCAGAGGAAGAAACCCGTCCGAGCCCCCTCAGAAGAGGTCTGGACTCACTTGTTTAACTGGCTCACTACAATTCAGGATAAGTATTAAGCCCCAACACTTTCAAAGATCACCAGTCACTACTGCAAGACCAGAAGGTAGGCCGTGTTCTGATGAGTACTGTTTACTTTCTGCAGCTTCCACTGGGACAGGGACACTACACATTAGATTTTGTAAAATAAATAAATTATGCAGCAGAAATACTAGCAACAGTAGCAGCAACTAATTGCTAGGCAGCTTGTTTCAGGCTTTAGAAATACCAAAACATACATACATACAGAGCAATGTGCAAACTTCAGAATAAAACATAACACATTTTTAAACAAGTAGTTCCCATGTTTATTTGATGTGATTGCATGAAAACTAATATATTTAAATAAAACATTTACCTGGGTTCTTTGCACAACTGGCAGTACTTTGCAAATGATCATTAACCAAAATGTAAAGACTACTTTGAGACAATAAGATAGTACATGTTCATTGTATATATTCAATATTTAGTCTATATCAATTAATTAATGTGAACATAACTACTATTGCTTTTTAAATCTCTTTTTTTACTTCTCCTATGAATTAGCAATACAAGAAGCTAATCTTTTACAGCAGGACACTGGAGGTGTGGAAGAAATGTCAATTGTGCAGGCTCCCAACTCAGCAGAGATTCGGGAAGCCTTGCTTAAACCTTTCCACCATATACGGTTACTATCCATACCTGGTGAAGCCCAAATGGATTCCTTTCTGCATTCTAACAGTATAAAGGATTCACAAGGTCTTAGTCTAACTCAGATGAAAGTCAAAGATCTCAGTTAAGAGACACTGGGCATCTCCACCCTGAAGGAGATATGTAAACAGGTCTGTCCTTTCACTATATATCAAACTACCAACCCCCACTGTCCCAGAGCCTCTGGCTTTATAGCGCATTTATGGGAAAAAGTGTGCGTTAAAAAATGCAACATTTGACCCCATTTTTTCAAACTTTTCTCAGAGGAAGAAAACCGTCCGAGTCCCCTCAGAAGAGGTCTGGACTCACTTGTTTAACTGGCTCACTACAATTCAGGATAATTATTAAGCCCCAACACTTTCAAAGATCACCAGTCACTACTGCAAGATCAGAAGGTAGGCCGTGTTTTGATGAGTACTGTTTACTTTCTGCAGCTTCCGCTGGGACAGGGACACATTAGGTTTTGTAAAATAAATAAATTATGCAGCAGCAATACTAGCAACAGTAGCAGCAGCTAATTGCTAGGCAGCTTGCGTCACGCTTTAGAAATACCAAAACATACATACATGCAGAGCAATGTGCAAACTTCTGAATAAAACAGAACACATTTTTAAACAAGTAGTTCCCATGTTTATTTGATGTGATTGCATGAAAAATAATATATTTAAATAAAACATTTACCTGGGTTCTTTGCACAACTGGCAGTACTTTGCAAATGATTATTAACCAAAACAATAAGACAGTTCATGTTCATTGTATATATTCCTTATTTAGTCTATATCAATTAATTAATGTGAACATAACTACTATTGCTTTTTTTTGTGTTGTATTTCTTTATTGCATATTCAGACAATTTAAACAGTTTGACACAGAAAAAATAAAATAAAATATGGATGAACATACATCGTTCTAGAATATATATACAGATACATAAGCATTACAAACGTAGATGTATCTCTAAAAAGTCTTGGTACGTTAGTCCCACACATAACAGTCCTCCACAGCATTCTATAAATGGGGTATCACCAGGGATAGGGGAGGGTGCGGGGCAAAACCCATAGGTAAAAGCAAAACAGAAGAAAAGGTAGTTGTGTGTATATATACAGCTCTTCATAGGTCCGTTTGTTTGTGTGCCTCCCCCTCTACCGGATTGGATGGGAAATGATATCTTCTCCAGGGTTGCGCCCTACCTCTCTTCACTTCCCAGATTGTTTGTAGAGCAATGCGTCTTGCTTTGTTGGCGCCCTGTTTCGTCCAGGGGGTCGATTCCAACGACTAGCGCCCATATGACGCGTGGCGGGGGAGGGTGGTCTCTAATAGGTCGCGCCGCAATGACTCCGAGATAATAAGGGTCCATTGATGGAGTGATCGTATGACCATTAAGCCCTATAGATCTTGGCAGTACAACGATATTTGTGCGGGCAGTGGTGTGCGTGAGGGTGGGGGAGGGGGGCGTGCCAGAGGGGGGAGAGGTATGGAAGAGGTGGGAAGGGAGGGGGGAGGGGGGAGAAAGGAGCTGAAAAAAGTACTGATGGGAAGGGAACATTGAGCAAAATCAGTTTTTCAGGTAGTAAGGATAAAAGAGAAAAGGAAAAAAGAGAAAGAAGAAGAGAAGGAAAAGAGAAAAAAAAAAGAAAAAGAGAGGGCGCAAGAAGAGAGTGTGCCTAAGGGTGGAGGTGGGGGTTGAGGGGGATATGTCAAACTGTAGGGCAGGTGCACCGTGCTGTTTATTCAATCACCAGGGTCCACTGCCGATCCCTCTCCATCCACGTTCGGCGCCTCTACGCACATAAAGGGTGTCCATGTCTCCAGAAAGATCTCCGACTGGTCTTGGAGATTATATATGATCCTCTCATGGGATGCCGCCTGTATCATAGCTGTCAGCCAAGACTCTTGTGTCGGGGGGGTTGCTGCCCTCCATTGGCGCAATATGCAAAGCTTGGCCGTGGCCACAGCTGTATGAAAGAGGTGGCGTTGTGGTCTGGATAGGTCTGGGAACCACTGTAAGTCGTGCAGAAGTATTTTGGGGTGTATAAGCGTTAAAGAAAGAGTCATGGTAGCATTCAGGGTCCGTCCCACGTATTCCCAGAAAGCCTGCACTGAGGGGCATTCACAAATAATATGTGTTATGTCTCAACGGGAGTTGGGACATCTCCAGCAGTTGGCATGGAAGAGGAGGCCCGCCCTGTGCAGTTTCGTGGGCGTCCAATACCAGTCTTGTAAGACTTTGAAGAGGCAGAATTTCATCTGCGCCTCCCTTGCGCCTTTATCCAGGGCTTCTAGTATGTCCGCCCATTAATCGTCTTCATACGTGATCGTCAGCCGCTCCTGCCACCTGACGCGTAGCGTCTGTGGCAGGGGAGCCGAGAATCGGTGCGACGCTAGCACCCCATACAGTCCAGACATCACCCCTTTGGACCGTCCCCAGACAAGGAGAAACGCAGCTACCGGAGATGGTGACAAGTTCCAGGGGGGGCCCGCAGGCACTGCCATAGACAATGTTGTAGCTGGGTGTATCTCCAAGACTGTGTCATGGGGAGGCCGTACTCTTCTCCTAGTTGTGCCAGCGGTTTCAGGGAGCCGTTGCAGATAATCTGCTCAATGGAACTTATACCCGCTGTCTGCCACACCCGCCATCTCAAACTCTTCCCTCCTATCCGAATGGCTTCGTTTCCCCATAATGGGGCCTTCTTATGCAGGCATGGATGCACCCCCAGTAGTTTGTGGGCCCGATGCCAGGCCTTGCATGCAGCAGACACAATCGGATGCATCGTACCCCTGATTCCGGGCTTCGCCGTGTATAATATAGAGAGCCCCTCCTCGGCCGAGAGTAAGTGTTGTTCCAGCGGGACCCATTGCGGCAGGTTCGGGAGACCTGGTAGGAAGTATGCCAACTGGGAGAGCTGTAATGCCAAGGCATAAAGTTCTACTGATGGAAGACCAAGCCCCCCGTGAGTACAGCGGTCCTGTAGCTTGGATGTGGCAATGCGCGGTTTTGCGGAGCCCCACACAAACAGCCGTATCTTGGAATCTATCTGCCGCAAGAGTGTGAGAGGCAACTGTTTCGGCAGCATCCCCAAGGTATAATTGAAACGCGGTAATGTTACCATATGGACTGCTTGTACTCTACCCCACAACGAGAGCCCCAAGGCCTTCGATTTGTCGAAATCTCGCTGCATCTGAGTTATAAGCGGATTAAGATTATCCTGGACCATGCTCACTAGGCCTTTATTGACAAGAACTCCCAGATATTTGAGGCGCGAGTGTTGCCAGCGGAACGGGAATCCCTGCATCGCCGCTTTCGTAGACCCAGCCGAGAGGGGGAGCGTCTCACTTTTGCTCCAGTTAATCTTATATCCAGAGAGGGAGGAGAAGTTGTCAATAATCTGGAGCAGGGACGGAAGGGAACGGGGTAAGTCTGTGAGGGTTAACAAGATGTCATCCGCGTATAGATACAGTTTGGATTCGCCTATTGGGAGTGGAACTCCCGCGATGGTCGTCGAATTACGCATGGTGGCGGCCAGTGGTTCCATGGCCAATAGGAAGAGGAGTGGCGACAGGTGGCATCCTTGACATGTCCCTCTACGTATGGGGAAGGGGTCGGATACAAATCCACCACAGTTCACTTGTGCCGTGGGGTTCCCTTAGAGGAGGCGTACTTTGGCTATAAATTGAGGCCCAAGACCATAATGTTCCATCACGCTGAAGAGGTATTCCCACTCGATACGGTTGAACGCCTTCTCCGCATCAAGGGAGAGAGCAATGGCGTCCGCCGGGAGGTCGTTGGACGCCCACAGAGCGTGGGCGAGCGTACGCAGATGGTTTCTGGAGGATTGGCCCGGGACAAAGCCCACTTGCGAGGCATGTACCAGGGATGGCAGAACTTTGCGTAAGCGTGCGGCTAGTATACTTGCCAGTATCTTTATGTCCCAATTTAATAGCGAAATAGGCTGGTAGCTCCCACACTCCAGGAAGTCTTTCCCGGGTTTGGGTATAACCGATATGACTGCTTTATTGGAAATTAGGCCCAGGGAGTCTGATTGTTCTGCTTCACAAAACGCCGCCTGCAGTGTAGTGACCACCTCTTATCCCGCCCATCGGTAGAATTCCGCCGGATATCCATCTTCACCAGGGGCTTTATGATAGGGAAGTTTCTCTATTGCTGAGGAGATTTCCTCTTTACTGATCTCCCCTTCCAACAGCTCCCGTCCTTTATCAGAGAGGCGAGGGAGTTTTGCCTCCCGCAGAAATGAAGTCAGTCTGTCCGCCTCTATTGGCGGGCCTGGGGTGTACAGGGTCTTGTAAAAGGAAGCAAATTCATTTGGTATATCCTGAGGTCGGGTTAAAGTATCGCCCGCCGCTGACCTGATAGCCGGGATAGCCATGGACGCCTTGGGTTGGCGAAGTTGAGCTGCCAGGAGCCTCCCCGCTTTTTCCCCATGTTTGTAGTGCCTCCCCTTCATTTTCTGTAGCGCATATTCCGCTTTGGTGGTGAAGAGGCTATTTAAAGCCATCTTTGCCTGCTCCAAAGCCTTGCGGTGCGGTGGCGTGGGGCGTGTCGAATATAGGTGAGTATATTTCTGTATGTCGGCTCCCAGCGCTTTTTGTTTGTTTTGTTTCTGCTTGTTGGCTTGGGCCGAGTCCCTCATAAGTCTGCCACGTATTGTGGCCTTTGCTGCCGCCCAGAGTGTTCGGCTGGAGTCAACTGATCCCTGATTGTCCATTAAAAACTCCTTGATGTGTGTCTGGAGGAGAGATTTACCAGTAGAGGCCCGGTAGCGCTGGATATTCAGTCGCCAGGGCTTACGCCCAGGACTGGTCAGTCCTAGTTCCAGTGAGAGGAGAACGGGGGAGTGGTCCGAGAGAGCCGCCTCTAAAATTTGGGATTCTCGGGTGAGCTGTACTGCTCTGTGGGAGGTAAGGAAGTAGTCCAGGCGGGACAGTGTACCGTGTACCTGAGAGACAAAAGTGTATTCCGTATCTGTGGGGTGACTCAAGCGCCAGTGGTCCATCAGTCCGTTATCTTGCATCACGTCTTCCAGCAATGCCCTGTCAGCTGCGTTACTCCTGTCTAGTGGTCCGGTCCTGTCCAGGATCGGATCCCTCGCTAGATTCCAGTCCCCGCCTATAAGAAGTTGGGTAGTGCCTATTTCCAACAGCACTCTGTTTAACTGCAAGAGGAACACCTTTTTCGCTCCTGTTGGAGCATATATCGACCCCACGCATATATGCTGATCACCTATCTTGAGCTGTGCGAAAACATATCGGCCGTCGGTGTCCGTCCAAGTCTTTGTCACTGTCGCTGGAAGGGCTTTCCGGAGGAGAATCGCCACCCCGCACTTGCGGGGTGGGCCTTCATTCCCAGGAACCTCCACCTGCACACTGCTATGTATCACTCTCCCTACCCAGTCTCGCCGCAGCTTTTCCGATTCCGCAGCGTCTAGGTGAGTTTCTTGCAGCAAAGCAATGTCCGCGCGTTTGGATTGCAGATACGCCAAAGTCTTTTTTCGCTTTATATAGTACGTGAGACCATGGACGTTCCAAGTGATCACTCGCAGTGGGCGTGGCGAAGGCATGATTTTCAGTGTGGCAGGTGCGGATCCAGGAGTTTGGCGCTGTGTAGCGTGTGGCGAACCTTTCGGGGAGGGAGGGTGCAATGAAAACGTGGAGCTAAGCTAGAGGGGGGGAGGTTTCGAGTCTCCCGGAGGATTATAGAACGTACTGTGCGGGGTTGCGGGCCCAAGGATGTTTCAAGGTGAGAGGGAGTAGCGACCCGATTTCAGAGATCAAAAGAAAGAAGAGTGAGAGCGAGAGTGAAAGAAGGGAGAAGATCAAAAAGATGAGAAGAAAGGGAAGAAACAATGAGAGAAAAGAGAGACTACAAAACAATCGAACCAAACCAGACAAAGAAACACGAAACAAGAAACAAAAAGAACGAAGTAGAGGAGAAGGGAGGGGGGGGAGTGTATGGGGACCCTCTGGCACTTCCCTGATGGTCTAGATCTGTTAGGTCGCTGGGGCTGTCGTCGGGCTATACGGAGACCGATAGGGAACGGATATTGCGTGGGGGCCTCAGCCGACGGAGAAGCGCAGCAGGTAAGCTCTGTTTTACCACAAGGGGGGGGGGCAGGGCAATCGGGAAAGGGTAAGGGGAAAAGAAAAGACGACAGTAGGGCACCAAGAATAGGGCACTGTCTCGGATCCGCTCCACAAGAGCGCTTGTCTGTTTACCGCGGGTCTACACTTGGCGGGGCACCGCTCTGAGGGGGCACTAACTTCCATAGCGGGGTGGGGCGGTGCAATGAAAAGTCTCATCATGTTAGATAGAGGAGGGATCAGAGAAAGAAAATGTGAACGCATGGCGGACCAGGATGAGGGGGGAAAGAGGGTGTTGGACACCCAACGCACGCACGAGGGGCATCTCCCGGCTCCTACATGCGGCAACAGGCAAGGGGGGGTCCAAAGGTCTATCCATCGCACAGGATCCTGCCGGGCGTAGATATGTGAACTGAAGCGCAGATCGGTGGGTGACGGTGTAGACTAATAATAATAATAGTGCGGCTTCCTGAAAGGGCGTCTGTACTGTGTGTGGAGCCGCAGGTCCTTTTGATGTGCCTATGTGGTCATGTGCGCAAAAAGAGGGTGATAGTGGGGCTAACATAGTCGGTTAGGGCAAAGGAAGGGACCAACATATGTGAGTAGAAGCAGTATCGGGCGCAGGGTCAAGACTGATTTGCATATGGCTGGGTCCAAACTGGAATGGCATGGTGAGCAAAAAAACGATGGATTTAGGCTCAGATCTCTGTACTGGGGTGAATGTACGACATTGTTCTGCATTCTGTCCATCAATTGTTGTTTTTGCAGTAGAAGCAGTATTACCACACTGTGCTATTGTTCCAACATTGAAATCTACATTGAACTTGGTGCAAAGCCTAAACACATCTACAAACTTTCATGACTCAAGTATACAACCTATAAGAATAAGGTAGAACAATACAACCCTTCAAGGGCTAAAACACCCCTCAATACAATACAGTTTTTAGGATACTCAGCTGTCCGTTGATTGAGCATCGTCCCACTGCTTCATCGGTTGCAGAACCAGCTGTAGTGGGGGTCCTCAGCTCGGGCCCTCCAGTGCGGGATCTCTACTCCCCTGAGTCGGCCCAAGTGTTGGTTACAAAGGTGAGCAGGATTTGTCCCTCTGTGACTCTTGGGCAAAGGCGGCCGCAGCATGGAGCGCGGAGGCTCTGTCCTCATGCGTATGTGCCGGACTGTCCTGTTCTCTACCATGGTGCCATAATCCTCCAGAGGTCTTACTTCGTCTCTCCAGCAACAGAGCTGGGTCTAACATTGGGGGGGAATCTGAGTCGCCCGTAGACGTCTTCATGTTCTGTCCCATCACATTGTCCAAGAACAGAAGTAGGTCCTCTGGGTCGTAGAAGTCCTTTGAATTACCATCCTTGGTAACGCGGAACACGCCGGTTCAAACAGGCCATATTTAAGGTTTAGCTGCCGGAGCCTGGGCCTGAGAGACAGGAAAGCTTTGCGGCGGTCGTTCGTTTCCTTCGAGAAATCAGCGGCCATCCGGATGTTGTTGCCATCGTGGGCGAACGAGCCTTGGGAACGCGCTGCTGCCAGTATTTGCCTAGTCTGGTCGTGGCGCAGGAAACAGGCAATAAGCGGCCGTGGCCGTGTAGAGGAATCTTTGCGAAGCGGTCCTATGCGGTGGGCTCTTTGTATCTCTAGGGGTGGATCGAAGGTGACACCAATAAGCTTCCGGAGGATGTCCTTCAAGAACGCGGCAGTATTTGGACCCCCAATGGATTCCGGAAATCCAAAAAAACAGATGTTGTCCCTGCGGCTGCGGTCCTCCAAGTCGATGAGCTTGCTGCGCAAGAAGAGGAGTTCTTGGTCTCTGTCTGGTATTGTATTCAGTCGGCCTTCTACCGCCATCAGCCTCTGATCTAGCACCTCTGTACGAGAGTGGAACCCAGCCAGGTCAGCTCGTATCGATTTGGCTTCATCCGCCAGTTTTGTAATATTGGAGTCCATCCCCTCCAATCTTCGACCGACTGAGGAGATCTCCTGAAGGATGTGGTCCATAGTAACTCCTGCTTCCGGGGCTGTCGGGGGGGCCGGGGAGCCGCTTGCCGGTAGGTCATCAGCCTTCGCGGCCATCGTGCGTGGGTGTTGCTTCAGCGCCTCCGTGAATAAGAGCTGCCTGGAGGTCTTGCCCTGTTTTGCCGTTGTCATTCGTGCTCTAGTACCAAGTTGCACCTGTACCTATCCGGGGGGGCGTCTTAGAAGGACACTAGAAGGAGGCTACGCCGTCTTTGCTGATGCTGGCCACCGGAGGCTGAGAGCCAGGTCCCGGGTCCTCAGATGATGGGCGGAGCCGGGTTGATGATCGGAGTCTTCCCGGGGTGACGTTACTGTCACTGAGGCGGGGGGCAGGTAGGGTGACAGTGCCCCCCGGGGTCGTTGCCGGGCACCCAGAGCGATCCCAGGTTCCCGCAGGTTGCATTGGGGCAGAGCCGGGCCATCTATATGGCACTCGCCATTTTTGGTGGGCAGACCTCTATAAGCGCCTGGGTGGGGGAGACAGTACTTGTTGGGGTGTGCAGAGGGTACTCCAGTATCTCCGGTGGGCATTCACAGCCGCTCTCCCTCCCCTCCACTCCGCAGAGAGAAGAATTCCACATGCCCTAGGAGGATCCAGGGGTTATGGAGCAGGCACTGCTGTAGGCAGGGGGGGAAGCGTGGTTTGAGGCGCCCCTGGGTGCCAGGAACAGTCCCGGTCTAGGCGTTCCTCGCTGCTGGGTTAATAGGTGGGGTCTAGCAGCCACTCCAGGCCGAGGCTGGGGGTGTTCTTCCAGGCCCCAAAATCGTCTACTGGCCTACTGTCCCACCGCCCCCTCTGCACGTGCTACCGGGGTGGGGGGGGGTTAGTCTCAGCAGCCGTGGGCGCCGTCAAGCTCTAAAAGTAGCCCCGGTTCTTCAGGTCAGCCGCTGTAGATGCGGTGATGGCGCCGATCATTCCCTCGGGGTCAAGGGCACGTCTTTAGGCCCAGGAGTAAGCCGCCGGATCGCTCACCTCATCACCCGGTCCTCAGGCGATGATACCGGAGTTGGGAGGGGCAGCCTCCACAGTCACGGAGGCACCACCAGGCATGGGAAGCAGTCACCAGTCGCCGATGTCCCACCACCAACACAGGAGGCGGGGCCCGGCAATCACTCGAGGCCGAGGCTGATAGCCCACCTCCAGGCCCGAGAGTCCTTCGACGGTGCGCCGTCCCAGCCGCGCACTCTCCAGCCGCGACGACAGCACCGGAGCGTCCGGAGTAGCCTTGCATTCAGGGCCGCCGGTCTGGCATCACAGGCCCGCCTCCGGAACGCCGCATACCCCACCTGGAGCCTCTCTCGGAGCGGAGCTCTTCTCCTAGGCGACCATCTCGTTTCGTGGCCAGACCACGCCCCCTACTATTGCTTTTTAAATCTCTCTTTTTTCCATCTCTTATGAATTAGCAATACAAGAAGGTAAACTTTTACAGCAGGACACTGGAGAGGTGGAAGAAATGTCAATTGTGCAGGCTCCCAGCTCAGCAGAGATTCGGGAAGCCTTGCATAAACCTTTCCACCATATACGGTTACTATCCACACATGGTGAAGCCCAAATGGATTCCTTTCTGCACTCTAACAGTATAAAGGATTCACAAGGTCTTAGTCTAACTCAGATGAAAGTCAAAGATCTCGGTTAAGGGACACTGGGCATCTCCACCCTGAAGGAGATATGTAAACAGGTCTGTCCGTTCACTATATATCAAGCTGCCAAACCCAACTGTCCCAGAAAACCAAGTAAAGGAAGACAGTAACCACTCCTTTCAAAAGTGATGTACTTTAGGTGCCCACCTTGATTTCAGATCCCACAATGAACTTGTATGTGTGTCCCGTTCAAAGTGGGAAAAAACGTATGGCTTGAACAGTAACAAAAACTACATGGGAGCACGCTTTCTAGAGCCATGCAGGTGGTTCTCCATCCACCCACACACATAGTTTCCTCCAAAGCTTCGAGTCTCAGATGGCTTAGGTCCTTCACGCAGCAAATCTACTTAAGATAGGGATCAGTGACAGAAGGTTTGACTTGGAGAAGTGAAAGGTAAGCTGTACACTCCAGGGGTAGACAGAAGGCCAGAGGATTTATTTGGTTGGTGATAACATTGGGCCAAAAAACAAGGATGATATTTAACAGGTAGATGACAGGTAGAAAGAAACCTGAAGGACAGTCTGACCTTATGCCCTATGTGAAAACATGGGGCAAGTCGTCTGTGAGCATCAGACCTGATTTCACTGAAGCATTGGCACGGAGAAGGTTCTGGCAGTATTTTGGTGTCCCTTAGCCATCCTTTCTAATAAATTGTCAGCAGTGGGCACCATGGGAGTAGCTATGGGAGCAGAAGGCAAATAATGAGGGTGAAACCCCTTAACAAAGAAAAAAAGAGTGACTTTGGTAGCGAAATGGATGAAATGATTATGAGAGAATTCAGACAAAGGGAGGTACTTGGCCCCATTGATTTACAAAAACACCTTAAGTACTGATTCACACACAGACACTGATTGAATCTTTCCGTCTGGCCATTGGTTTGTGGATGAAAATCAGAAGAAAGAACTTGTTGAACACCAACGGAGGAAAAATAGCTCACCAGAAACAGAAGACGTTTTGAGAAACCATATTGGACACTATGGTTTTAGGTAGTTCATGTGAGCAGGCAATATCAGTCAAAAATAGTTTTGCCATGCTGGTGTAAGAACTAAAAAAAAACAGTAGTCCTGTGAGACTCATTGAGAGCACTACCCATTGTATCACTCTAAGGTAATTTGATGAATGCTGTGTATGAATCATATTACAAAATCAATAGCATACATCAAATGGTTCAATTAGACATAAATCAAATCAAAGCCACTCCTTAATAGACATTGGCTGCTTAGAGTGTTGATAGACGGGCCTGAAACTCACTCAGTGCAGGGGTTTCCAGCTCGCATTCCCTTCCACTGTGTGCTATCAGCTCGTCACTAGGTGACCATGTTACATTGGCTGCTCACCAGAGGACTGTGAAGAGAGCCAATACTATGTGACACACTGTGGCACTGTATGGGTTTGAAGGTCTGTTTGATGTAAAAAGAGAGAGAGAGATACCTATCTAGTGATTGAATTGCACAGTGTGAAATCAGATAATCTAGGATCAATCCTGACTTCCCCAGTTTATCAGAATTGTCTGATCCTAGGCAAATATTTAATTTCACTGAGCCTACCTTATTTCATTATTCATTATGAAAGCACCTTCAAATACATGAATCCAGGATGTGAGCTTTACAAACACTTCTTGTGTTTGACTTAATAGCCTATAATGTTGCTCCAGGTCTAAAAAACATCTAGGCCACATGTTGGGTGCACATGACAACTGGCTTGCCTCTTAATTCACTAATGGCATTGTCATCAGGGTGGGAACGAGAGATTAATTTTTCTGAGTTCAAGTTTAAAAACTATCACTATTAATATATACTTCCCAATGAAGTGGCATAATCTGGTGTAGTAAGGTGAAGCACTTCATCATGTTCAAGAAATATGATTTTTTGAATTTTGAAGAGATGTAATCATATTTTACAGGTTGTTTTACATGCCAAAATATTCCCCATGGCTCAGTTTGCGCCCTTGCTCTTGGCTCAGCTCTGACTTAGATCTCCCTGTTAATTCACCCACTTCTACACCACAGTGAGTGACTGTACCCAAGTGCAGGGGGATGTCCCCTTTCAGAGGACCACGTTGGGGCGCTCTAAATCTGTGTCAACTCTTTGTAGCATGTAGTCAGTGCACCTCTTGGCGGCCTCTTTGCCTCTGCACACCGGTTCATAATGTGGCTGAGGCACAGAGGCAAAGAATTTCCCTCATTTAAATGGAGACCTGCCCCATGTAAATGAGGGTAAGCCCCATTAAGATAGCGTTGGCACTACATACATGTATGCTAGTGTTATGTGTATTACAGAAGGGGCCCCTTCTGTAACACTACATCGTGCCAGAGCATAGACATACACGCCCACTGCACCTCCAGGGCTCTGTAGGTAATAAGACCTCTCCTGACTGTTTTTCTGCTACGAGGCCAAACGCATGCACTAACAGCACACAACAACAGCAGCCATACCATGATGGCTTCCCCTGCCTCAGTCCGGAGCCAAGCTCCTCTTTTGATGCACCAGCACTGCATAATTTATTCTGATATTTCTCCATTTTTCCATACTGATTCTTCATTTTAAGAGAGTACATCTCAAAACAGTAAGAAAAGTTTGCCTCTTTTTTTCTGAGCTGTTCTGCTTAAAATAACGCACTAACTTGGAGAAAAATTGGGTTAAATTAACTGACTTTTCCGCACTAAGGTGCACAAAAACTATCATTCAGCTCTGCTCTGAGGTAGCGGAGTCCATGATGATATGGCATGGACAGCACGTGGTCACACTGCCGTATTCACTATCGGAGTCCCTGTCTCTCTGTGGGTTCCAGGGAGTGGGGTTACTGTAGAGCTGACGCCCCTGTGACACTTGCGACGAGGGCCGGATCCACCCCGCACACCAGGAAGAAGTTACGGCCACATTCCAGCACCCAGAGCAACGCGAAAGATGGGCCATGCCTGTCCGCGGGCCCGCCTCCAGCGCGAGGAAAGCCATAGAGCCAGCCTGAAGGCACTCTGCTGTCCCACAGCTGGTTGTACCAAGTTAGAGGAATTGTATTTATTTTGCCACTTTTTCCATAAACAAAGAATATTACACCCTTGGTCACCACCCTACTCCACTGTGGCCGACGAGGCACAAGCCGCCCCACAACAGCAAACCACCACACAACATGCATTCACAGGGGTGCTACCCCCGTTCAGTGAACTGGCAGACCCGACGACCACGTCCCCGCTATGGAAGACCTGGATAGGGCGACTGGATAACTACTTCATCGCCACACAAGAAAATGACAGCTCAATTAAAAAAGGTCCCTACTGCTCAATGCTCCTTTCGACCCCCAACTGAACCCCGACTTCGAACGGTTCAAACTTCGCCAAGCCCACCATTAAGAAGGGGAATCCATTTACACATTCTATGCACAATTGTGTGAGCTGTCAAGTACCTGCACAGCAGATGACCAGCTGAAGTAGTTTCGAGCTCAAATAATTCAAGGCTGCCACAATAAAACCCTATGTAGCCTCCTTCTAAGATAACCGAACATCAGTCTAGATGACATCCTGATTTTAGCAAGGTCCCATGACCTGCCTGCTGCTCGGGCCAACAAGATGGACCTAGCCATTACCCAAGTGCCCGAGAAGACCACTACTGTTAAACAAGAGTGGGCCGACGCCATTCGCAGGAAGGGCAAGAGGGAAACCACCATGATGCGCAGGTCCCCACCCATGAACTCTCGGTGGGGCTACTGTGGAAGCGGAGAACATCCAATAGCTGAATGCCCTGCCCATGGCCGCACCTGCTCCAATTGCGCCATCAGCAACCACTTTGCTGCTGTATGTTGGAAGAAGACCAAGTACAAGAGCACCCGTGGAGGGAAACCACCAACAGAAGCTATCCGCCAACTGTCCCTGACAAATGTGGCACAGACGGATGGTATCAAGTCTACAACACGACAAAAACGCGGGGCTGAAGACTCATCTCCTCAAGAAGAGGAAGAGACATTCCATATTTCATTTGCAAACAAGCTTAAATGTTGTAGGAGGCCACAGCCCACGTGCATTGTCCACATCGCTGGGTTCGAAGTCAAGGCCCTAATCGATACCAGAGCTGTTAATGTAATGGGAATTCAGCAGTACAATCGCCTTCAACCAAACCATCATTGACCCCCTCACACACCAGGATTTTTGCTTATGGGAACCAGTCACCCCTACCTCTTCAAGGTCGCATAACAGTACAAGTGCAATCCAACGACCAGGAGGTCACACCAACGTTTCACATCATTGGTAAGTAAGCGGACACACTGGTGGGGAGCCACATGGTGGAAGACTTGGGCCTAGTGTTGTTCGCCAGAAGCGTGAAGTCGCACTAGGTCAACGACCTATTAGATCAATTTCCCAAACTGTTTAACGGGCTAGGGTGCCTCAAGTATCCACCAGTCAAGCTGCATATCGACCCTACCATCGCACCATTGGTGCTACGTCATCGCTGCGTCCCCTTCCACCTGTGACCTCTGGTGGAACAAGAGCTTGAAAAGCTCGAGAAGCAGGGAGTGATCGAGAAGGTGTCGGGACTGACACCATGGGTCTCACCAATGGTGATAGCTGAGAAACTGAAACAACTGGGAAAAATATGACTATGCATCAACAAGCGGCTCTCGAACCGTGCCATCAAGCGCGAGCATCACATAACGTCCACCGTGGATGACATCTTAGCGGATGTGATCGGCTCACAGTGGTTCTCTAAACTGGACCTCAACGCTGGGTACCACCAACTACTGGCCGAAGAGAGCAGGTATATCACCACGTTTAGTACTCACTTGGGACTGCACCGATACAGACATCTGAACTTCGGCATTTCCTCAGCTGCTGAAGTTTTCCAGAATGCAATATGCAAAACACTATCCGGACTCCCTGGGGTTATGAATGTCAGTGACTACATTCTCATACACTTGAAAACGGCTGCCGAACATCACAAACACCTCTGAGCTATACTGCGGCGTTTCTAGGAACACAAAGTTACCCTACATAAGGAAAAGTGCCTATACTTCCAATCGTCCATCGACCTTTTTAGCTATGTGTTTAACCAAGACGGAATCAAAGTTGACTCCTGGAAATCACAAGTCATCAAGCAAGTGCGTGCACCGACCTCCGTCTCTGAGGTGCGCAGTTATCTCAGCATGTCCACTTACTGTGGCAGATTCATTCCGGGCCTTTTGACCCTTGCAGAACCCCTAAGAGCCCTCACCAAAGTAGACGCCAAGTGGGTATGGGGCAAAAAGGAAGATGACGCATTTCAGAAAATCAAGGATTCGTTGCTCGACGTTGTCACTATGGCATACTTCAATCCGAAACAGACCCACTGAGCTCCTCATGGATGCCAGCCCCATGGGGCTCGGAGGAGTGCTCGCTCAAGAGCAAGAACCTGGAAGGTGGGCAACATTAGCATTTGCCAGCAAGGCACTGACGCAGACCGAAGCGTGCTATGCCCAGATTGAGAGAGAGGCGCTGGCGATCAAGTGGGTATGCAGACACTTTCACTTGTACCTGAGCGGCCAACCTCTCAGAGTCATCACTGACCACCAGCCTCTAGTCCCGCTATTCCACTGGTCTGCTCCGCATCCACCGCCAAGAATCAAGAGGTGGGCCATCCAGTTACAGCACTATCAGATGGAGGTCATATACCGGCCCGGGTCAAAAAATCCTGCTGATTTCTTCTCTCACCACCTGGTACCGTTGGACAGCCATGTTGCTAGAAGCATCAATGCCATTGAAGACTATGCCAAACTGGTCTCACAAGCAGCGTGCCCCCGAGCTTTGAGCCTGGAAGATATCAAAGAAGCTGCGAAAACAGATCCAGTCCTGGTGAGAGTTAAAGCAGCGGTCCACAGTGTCACAAGGCAAGACTTCTTGCAAGATGCCAAAAACTAGCTTAGCCAAGACAAGGAGAGGCTAGCAAAAATGTGGAAGGTCCGAGACAAATTCAGCACCACACAGGGCCGAACCCTCCTGCAGGGATCCTGCATTGTTATTCCAGCCGATCTCCAATGACACGTGACATCACTGGCACACGGAGGACATCAAGGCACCATGAAAATGAAATCCAGCATGAGAGAGAAGGTATGGTTCCCTGGACTTGAAGCCATGGTCAAGGAAGTTGTTTGACAGTGCCAAGGGTGCCAGCTGACAAGTTCACCCAAAAGGCCAGCACCAATAATAACCAAAAACCCAACTACTATACCCTAGTCCAAGCTTTTGGGAGCTTCCCGGATGGGAGAGTCACTATGGTTCTAATCGACAGCTACTCAAAATACCGCATTGTACAATTAGTCGAATCAACTGCGTTTGTGCATGTAACCCCCATCTTGGAAAAGATCTTCGCTACTTTAGGACTACCTACCGAGATAAAGACCAACGGGCCACCCTTCCATGGAGCCAAATTTAAAGACCTCCTCAAACAACTAGGGATACATCACCGCCGCATCACCCCAGTGGCCTCAGGCCAATGGTGAGGCTGAAAGGTTCATGTGAACATTGAACAAGTCCCTCCGCATTGCTGTGGCTGAACAAGCCAACCCAGAGCGCCAACTCCAGCAGTATCTCCGAGAATATCGCGGGACGCCTCACTGCACTACCCGTCAAGCACGTGGACCCTGATGTTCAATGGGCCCTGCCGAGACACCATACCGGTATGTCCAGGGTGGCCGTCCAAACCTCCGGACATCCACGGAGCCCAAGCTTGACGTTCGCAGTGCAACACCAGAAAAGAAGAGCCAAGGTACGCTCCATTTCGCCAGCAGATCAGGTGATCATCAGAGACCTGGGTGGAAGCTCGGGACACCATATGAGCCAGGGATCCTGACGGTGCTGAGAGTCAATGGAACGATGGTGATAGTCAGGAAGGGCCAGGAAACTATTGCCCGAAACATCTTGTGGTTCAAAAAAGTTGACACTTCGTACCAACAGGTGAACTATCCTGGCAATAGTGGAGATCTCGATTGGCCCTAACCGGAAGAGCATGACGAGACTCTCGGCAACAGAGGGCACCACCATCAAGTGGTCGCAGGCAGCATGCCTACTGATGACACAAGAGCTTTCCCCGCCGCTGAGGAACAGTTGTGCCGAACTCAGCACCAGAGATACAATCTCCAGCCCAATCCTCAACCGAGCCAGCAGCTTAGAGACTTCGTATGCTGTCTTGAATGAACATTGGTTTAAAACTTGGGGGCATATCTACAAGGGCTGGCGATAAAATTATCGCCGCTTTAGCGTCCGTTTTCGGACGAAAAGCGGCGATAATTTTAACGCCCTATTAGCAAGGACACGCTAACGCGTGAATCCATGCTACATCGCCCTTTCCCTATCGCCCAGCTCTGCATCTCTAATGAGATGCAAAGTGGGCGTTCCTCCCCAGGATAACGGGAGAAATGTCGCTAAGCGACATTTCTCCTATTATCAAGCCTCAGGCAAAGAAGCATAGCGACAAGAAAAGTAGCGATAACCTCTGTTATCGCTACTTTCCTAACGCCTGCTTTAAGACTGACTTAGCCATGATATCCCATGGAAGGTGGATATCATGGCTAAGTATGTCTTGCCCTATCAGCAAGCTATCGCCAAAAGTTGTGCGATTATCGCTGTATTTCCAGCAATAATCGCACAGTTGGCAGCTTGCGCTCTGAATTTTATCGCTTTGGAGATAAGCGTTGCTGATAGCACGCTATCTCCGCGATAAAATTCAGAGATGGCCGGCGATAATTATCCTCACGCTAAGAGCGCTGAGCGATAATTATCGCCGGCCCTTGTAGATATGCCCCTAAGTTGGGAAGGGATGTAGCAGGTCAGCAGTCCTGCTTATCCTTCCCGGACACGGAAATGCACATATGACATCGGGATAAAATAAAAGGGCATGGACTGCACGTGGTCACACTACCAGAGTCCTTGTCTGTCTGTGGGATCGAGGGAGCGGGGTTACGGTAGGACCAACACCACACGTGTGAGACACCTCTGCGACATCCCCCACTCTTAAGCATCATGTGCTTCTGTGCACCCTGCTCTCACTCCTGCCCTCCAATTTACTGCCTCCACCGGAAGCTTGTCCTCCCATCTGCATCATACCTTGTGCTCCTTCTCCCCTGTGTATTTCTGTCCTGCCATTCTCCGTTTTTTCATAACACGAAGTTAGCACAAGGGCTTCTAACATGTGCATCAGATTTATTTACAGGCATGGAGAAATTACGTGATTTACCTAGAATCACAAGCTGGTGAGCCGACGACGGGACTCGAACCTGGGTCCCCAGTTACCACGTCGGCAACTCTGGCCATACTTAATGCCTCAACCTCTCCATATTGCTCAGTCTCGTCAGTGTGCTTCTCCCTGCCTTCTGCGTTGACTCAACCCCACCCTAATTTTGCTTTCAAGTTAAAATGTTGTTTATATAATCTTGGTAAATTCGAGCTGTAAAAAGGCATTAGTCACATGGCAGACACAGGGGCATCCCAACAAACTACGAATAAGCCGCAGTAGAAAGTTAACGTGATGAGGAAGGCACGGAGTTTAAAGGACACCCTCTGAGAGAGCAGAGAGACTACCAGCAGATAATCTGGTACGTGTTTCGGGTCGGTCGTCTTTACACTAAAACTGCTCTATTATCTAGTTACACAGCACACAGAAACAACAAAAGGCAACCTAATACGGGCGATGGGACAGACAATGAACATTTAAAACAAACCAAATTGTTAATTGCTGGGCAGCAAAGCGCAAGTGCTAGAAAACACAACAAAAAGACAATAAATCTCGAGAATGGAAAAATGTATCGCAGGTGAATGTTGCTAGGGCAGTGACAGCCATTTGTTTCAGACAATGTACCCCTATTTCCCTCCCTAAGGACTGATTTCAGTTAGTGGGCGGCTGTGGGATCATAAGATAATGCAGCCAGGTGGTGCAAGTCTTGAAGCTTTGAGGGTCTGTTAATAACAGTGGCTTTTACACATCTCAAAGGTGTTCTTCTTTTTTGCATTGTAAAACGGATGACACGTTAAGGTAGCCTTCCTTAATACTCAGCAAGTGAACCTCCAGTTATCGGTCAAACCTACTGATGTAGCGGAAAAAGCATTTTATTTGTAGGGGTGCATTATAATCACACGGGAAACAGCGTTTAGATCGCATGCAATACATCGCATGCCATTACAACGCGGTCGTTACAACGACCGCGTTATAACATCGCAAACCATTACATCGCAAGTTTTTACAACGACTTGCAATAGGGGGCACAAGGTGTTCGATTTTCAATCCAACACCTTCCCTGCTGTTGCACAAACTGGAGTAGGAATAGTAAATAATACTATTCCTAAGTCCAGCTCGCCCCCTACAGCAAGTTGTCGTAACAACTTGCGATGTAATGGCTCGCGATGTAACAACGTGGTCGTTGTAACGACCGCGTTGTAATGGCATGCGATCTATCGCATGCGTAGTAAAGAGAGATATTCTAATCGCACATGTAGAGCGCACCTGCATATAATCTTTTTTTGTGTTAACATGGAGTGTTAGAATTAGAAATGTAATAATGGGAAATGTGATATATTCTAGGCCATTTGAATGTAACATGGAGGAATTAACTTAGAAAGTAAATGTGACTAGCAGAACCATTAACGCAAAGAATTTGTGTTGTACAACTGACAACCATTCATTTATTAAATGTGTTTATTAACGTGTCATTCTTCATGTAGGTAGGAATATTAACTGAACGTGTCTTAATTTGCTATGCTGTCTCATAAAGCTCATGTGCCATTTTCCTTATGTTAGCTGAACTTTGTAGACCTGAAGTGCATTTTCCCTGGAAGCGCTCGTTTTAGAATTAACAGTTTGAATTTCATGTGTGCCGTGTATTTTGTTCTTTCTCATGTTTAGTGTTGCAGGTGGAAAAAGCGCTCTAGTTAGCTAGAATAATGTCTTTGTTTTACTGGTCAGGCAAGGAGAGAAGGAAGTACATCATAAGCCTAAGCCGATAAGAGAAATTGTTGTGTTTCACACTGGAGAAGGCCTGGGAATCAACATGTTGCAGTTCAGGAACATCGCTAACCGTGGAAAGTTACCTATGAGATCGTGCTCAGAGCAGATGGTGTGACTCGCAAAGATTCTTGGGAAGATTACCTGTAATAATGTGATGTAAGTAGGGAAAGTGCCACTTCTTCTCTGCCTTTGGAGGGAGAGCATCTTGGAACGAGCTCTGTCTCGATAACTTCATGCTATCCGACCCACTGATGGTGTAGAGACTTCTTAGGAAGACTCCACATGCTGACAACCTTTTAATCCTTTCCTGAGAATGCTTAAGTAGGGATGTCATGTTAGTGCTAGTGTAGGGATAGATTAATTCTTTACTTTCATCAACCCTGAATGCAGGGAAATTTGGACTCATGCTTTTTGATCTTCTGCATTCTGTTTCTTGAACTAATTGTTTTGCGCATGTTGCACCACCTCAACTTTATTCGCAGATTTGACTTTATGCTAATTCCGATGTATTTTTATACTCTCATCTTGAGGTGTCTTTACGTTCAGCTATTTCTGGCTTTGTAATAAATTAACTAACCTTACGTGGTTGTCTGTGGTTACTATGTATTTAAATAATTTCTTGTTGAATTGATTTGGCAACTGTAACGAATTTTCTCCCCTCTACGCTCACATGCTGCTAAAAAGAACCATCGGATTGTTAGTGTAGAACAGGTCCAGAACTTATGGGCCTGGCCCTTTCACTAGCATGAGTGTAGCCCTAGAGGGCCAGATATGTCCATCCCTCACTAGTCGAATATGCAGTATGTTTCTAAAGCACACATGATCAATGCTTCACATGCTTTTTTTGCAGAGGCTTCAAATAAGGTAGCAAATTTTACATTGTAGTGTACACTGCAAACCACAGGGCCTCTAGGCACTCCTTTGTAAGGGATCTTTGGGGTTGCTATATTGCTTTGCACTGGCCAGACTCCATGTTTCAAGCTATGGGCTTTCACTTGGTAACCTAATGCATTCTGGAACTTGTGGTCTTCGTTATGCTTTAATTGAACATCCCTGACAACAGAATTCATATAGCGAAAGACAAGGCCAGCAAACATGGTGTCCTGCTGCTGACATGCCTCAAGGTAGCCACACTGCAGCCCAGATTTATCAAAGGATTGTGTTGCCCTTGCGTCACAAGGGTAACGCAATCCTTAAGTTAGATTTACCAAGCCAAGCACGGCCAACTTGTGTGCCCTGCGTGGCTTGATAAATCTGGAATAACGCAAGTCGCTGGCTTACATTACTCTGCGTTACAGTGGGTCCACGCATGTATTTTTGCACATTCCCAGATTTACCAAGACAAGTAAACTTGGGAATGTGTCAAAATTGTATGCCTTCCCGATAGAGGTGCAGCAAGGAAAAATATTTTTTATCTCTCCCAGTGTTTTCCTCTTTCTAAGTGTGCTGCATTTTGCAGCACACTTAGAAAGAGGAAAACAGCTCTAAGGATTGTTTCTGCACAAAAACAGTCCTGCCTGCAACTGAGGCACTCTTGCACCATTGCACAAATATGCCTCTTTCCTGCCCTCTACATTTGATGCAGAGCAGCAAGTTGTCTTGCTGCTGCGTTGTTCTGTGTCAAATCTTGATAAATCTGGCCCTATATGCCATCCACTGCAAGTTGGGCTACTTCCCATGACGCCTGTGTACCTCCTGTGATGGATACAGGAGTGATTTGTCCTGATAATCTTGGCTAAGATCTACTGAGTAGTGAATTTGGACATAAGGAGGGTCTTTTCCCCTGGCAATCTCCTGCGTAGTGTGCAGAAATTGAAGTCAATACTTTGCTCTTTTGGGTGACTCTGTGGAGGCTTTATGGCTAGTGTGGCATGGTCATTGCTCTTCACTACTTGAAGCTGCTCGAGTTGGAATCACCTGTAGCACTGTCTGTTTATTGGGTAGTCCTGTTTGCTGAATGTGGCAGTAGTCCAACGTCGACATCAAATCCCATCTTTTCTCCTTTCCGCTTTTAGAATTGGATGCAGCTGGAGGTTTCTCGCTTTTTGTAACCTGTCAATGTATGGTCAAGTGAATGTTAGGGTACCAGCACAGGACCTTTGTATTAGAAATATTTAAGCACTAAAAACTGCCCAGCCTACTAGACAGTCAGAGCTTTTTTCAATTGGAAGTAACAAAATGGGATAGTGGTTAACCCTGGGAAATACCATAAGTTCTTTTTTTAGGTCTTGCCTACCAGACAACGCAAGCTGTCTTGTAAAAAGGCCCATTGCCAGCTTGCAGTGGGCTCGGTTCCGCTTATTACTTATCATTGGTTGGCTTTATTATCACTATCATTTAATTGTTTTTTATTTCGTAGTTTGTATTGTCTTTGCTTCCTCTACTTGTGTTTGTGTCTCCTCTGGAGCATAGCCTCATTACTTGTGTCCTTCTAGAGGTGGGCAAGCAAACAAATTAACAGGGAGAGTCGAACCAGAGGCAAGCCAAGGCTCTGCTTCGTATCTTAAAGCCCATGCACAACCCGAGCCCTAAAAATGCTATGTAAATCATACAAAAACATCATGTAAAATAGGATAAAGTCTTCTCAAAATTCTAAAAAGTGTATTTCTTTAGCACATGGAAGCTTTGACATTAAGAAGCACATTATAGCACTGCATTGAGAAGTACCTATTAAAAGTGATAGCTTTGTAGAACTGGTAGTCCGAACACAGATATTTGAATGGGCTTTCATAGGTGATAATGAAGAAAAAAGAGTTTTGGTGAACTAAATGTTTAACTAAGATAACACAATTAAAGTGGGGAAGCTACGATTTATCCTGGTTATCTGGTTTCGTTTTGTACAAATCAGGCAGCAAATGAGTATCTATTTGTCTTCCCTTATGTTGGGGCCTTGTATCTTACCTTAGTGCATTTTTCTACAGTTTTTGACATATAGCTCAAACTTGACCTGAAGGAATTGAAGAAATTTACATGAGCACCAGTTACATGACACAAGGTTGCATTCATTTTTATAGGCATAGGGAGAGATTACGTGATTTGCCCAGGATCACAGGATGTTGATACGGTGCCAAGACTCGAACCTGGTTCCCCAATTACACCATCTGCAGCGCTGCCCGTAACACCACATCATGGGCAGAGGGAGGAAGGCAGGCAGAAGCCGCATGAAAGCTCGGCTTGTTATGGGTTGGAGGTTCCAACAGATCCTTGAGCTAAGCCAAAGCCAGGCTTCAGGCTTGAGTCTGACTCGAGCTTTCAGTTGCTTGCCAACCTCTAAGTCCTTCCACTGCTTACTTTGCAGACACTACTATGTTCTTTTTGGTTAAGCATTCCATGAATGTGCATGTGTTTTCCAGCTGTCTCCCTTGTGTACTTCTCTTTCCCCTCCGCCATGTTCTGTTACACTCTCTTGCCAGTGTACTTATCCCTGCCCCACTTGTTGCACTTGTGCTGCCAGCTGAAATACCTTGAAAGCACTTTTGTGCTACTTCTATCTTTTTTTTCTTCCTTTGTTATCTATTGAACCATCTTGGTTTGGTAAACGAAAACAATGTAGGTGTGCATGCATAATATACCGTGTATGCACCCACAAAATGACAAGGCCACGCCATTTTGCCTTTTTAAAAATTGTATTTGTTTTTAGCTTTTCACCATGCTTCACGTTATTTTGCATTGTGGCTATGCTGTACAGCATTGGCATAGCCAATAGGTCCTAAAGGCAAGACCTATTGACTTTGCTAATGCTTGTTTTACTAGCGTTTGTTGCCACACTTCTGCCTACTCTAAGCTCAATATAAGCCAAGGTTAATTATCGCCCAATGTAGTGGCACTGAAGTTATCGACCTCTGAAGGATGGGAAGCCGAGTTGACCATTGCAGAATTTAAGCTCATGCTATGATGGGCAACAAATAATGTCCCGGAATATGTATGTATTTTGATTTTAAACAGTTATTACATAAAAACGTTTTAACAATTACAATGCCTTGTTCTTGTTATGCACCGTGCTTTTACTTGAGGTGAGATCAGGGACTGTATTATGGAAGTGCCCTGGGGGCGCATCGGGCGTTTGCGCCCGCGTTGCACGCCCCCGGGGCACTTTGGTATTACAGAAGGGCCTGTAGACTCTTGTGCGTCCCCTTCTGTAATACCGATAGCGCTGGCACATATAGAGCTATCTTCAGAGGGCATTCCCTCATTTGCATGGGGTCGTGGCCCTATGCAAATGAGAGAACCCCTTTGCCTCTGCGCCTGCTGTGCTTTATAGATGTGGGAGCAGAGGGAAAGAAGCTGTCAGGAGGCGCACAGACAGTGCGCCACCTAAAAGGTGGTGCACTGTCAGTGCGCCTCCTGATGGCAGTCCTCTGGAGGTGGTGAAGGGGGTCCTATGGATCCCCTAGACATCTCCTTGCAGGCGGGTGCAGTCACTCACTGCACCCGCCTGTAAGGGGATCTCTAATCCCCCTTAAAAGTGCAGGCGGGTTACACAGTGAAACACGGAGTGGCTTCAAAGCAGCCGCTCTGTTTTTCACAAGAATGCGCTGCCCCCAGGGCAGCGTGAGTTTGCGGCTGCCCTGGGGGCAGCGCATTCCATGTGATAGGGCGCCCTTTCCCTGTTTGCACCCGGCGCACCTGTTTTAAGGTGTGCCGGGCGCAAACAGGAAAAGTGCGCCCTTTACATAATAGGGCCACAGATAGACAAAGTTTCTATTCTTTAAGGTTCAGGGAATATTCAAATGGAGAGGGTGAGGCAGTGTCGGACTGGGACAGAAAATATGCCTTGGTACCATAATAAAAGTGGCCCTCTATTAATCTATTAGATAACTAAAAAAGTGGCCCATGTTTGTATATTGGGCCAGGTTTGAACTTCTAAAGACATGCTGTATAAGTCAGGTAAGGTATGGTAGAATGCATGGATGTTAGCTTGCTACAGGAACTGCTTGTTTTAACATCAGTGGGAACCAAGAATTGGCAAAGCCAATGTGTTTTAGCCATGTTGTACACCAGCATGGCTGCTGTTCAGCATAGCTAAAAGTTAGTGGCATAGAGGAGAGTGGCGTGGAGTATCAAAGAGTGGAATGGCAAAGAGTAGAGTGTTGTGGAGTGGTCATAGAGTGTCGTGTATTGGGGTGAGATAGAGTGGAGTCACTTAGAGTGGCCTACAGTGGAGTGGCTTAAAGTGGACTAGATCGGCGCAGAGTGCAGTGGCATAGAGTGCAGTGATGCACAGTAGAGCAGCGTAGAGTGCACTGGTGTAAAATGTTGCAGAGTATAGTGGAATAGAGTGCAGCAGAATAGAATTCATCAGCATACAATGCAGCATTGTAGAATGTAGTGGCATAGATTAGAGTGTCGCATAATAGAGCTGGGTGGTGCAGAGTGAAGAGGCATAGAGTACAGTGGCGTAGAGTGCAGTGGTGCAGAGTAGAGTAGAGTGGCACAGAGTGCAGTGGTGTAGAGTGGTGCAAAGTAGAATATAGTGCTGAAGAGTGCAGTGGCACAGAGTAGAGTAGAGTGGCACATATTGCATTTGCATAGAGTGGTGCAATGTAGAGTGGCATAGAGTGATGCAGAGTAGAATATAGTGCCGTAGAGTGCAGTGATATAGAGTGCAGTGGCGTAGAGTGGAGTACTGCAGAGTGCATTGGCGTAGACTGGAGTGATGCAGAGTAGAGTGGTGTAGAGTGGAGTGGTGTATAGTGCATTGGCATAGAATGCAGTAGAGCAGAGTAGAGTTTAGTGTTTGAAAGTAGAGTGTTGTAGAGTGCAGTGGTGAAGAGTGTTGTAGAGTGCATTGACGTAAAGTGTATTGCGTTGAGTAGAGTGACATGGAGTGCAGTGGCGTTGAGTACAGTGGTGCAGAGTATGGTGAGTATTTTATTTTATTGTACGGTTAATTAAAACCTTAACAACCAAGCGTAAACATGATAAATGATCTGAGCAACAATAAAAACAAAAAAAACCATTGTAGAAACAGAAAGTACAATATAAAATGCCTGATGCAGAACCCCATTTTTTTAAAAAAGACAAGTATATCTTAATTTTTGTAGTGCCTGAAAAGAAGAGTAATGTGCACAGGCTAATAGTGGGCTATCCCGAGAATGCTTAAAATATTATCACCTTCCGTTGAATTAACTTGTAGTTTGATTCAGTCACTGTCACAAAGTATTCTGCGGAGAACGATTTGTGGGGCACAGTCATACATGGAGAGTCCAAATGCAGAAGGCACATAACATGTCTGCCAGAGTTATTATGACATGCACTGTGATGCGCTAAAAAGCAGAAAAGTGCAATGTGCGAAAGACAATAAAGGAATGTCCCCTGGTTACAGCGCAAACTGGAGCAACATTTATTTTAAGCGCCCAGGAAAAAAGTGTGCTGTGCAAGTAAGCAAGAAAGGGAAATCCCAAGAGTGTACAGTAAAGTGCAGTGGTGTAGAGTGATGCAGAATAGAATAGAGTGCAGTGGCGTGGAATGGCGTAGAGTAGAGTGGACTGGTGTACAGTTCATTGGCGTAGAGTGTTGCAGAATATATTGGCGGAAAATGCAGAGGCATAGACTAGAGTGGTGCATAGTAGGGTGCAGTGGTACAGAGTGGAGTGGCATAGATTGCGGTGGCATAGAGTGCAGTGGTGTAGAGTAGAGTTGCAGAGAGTGCAGTGGTGTAGAGTGGTGCACAGTGGAGGTGCGTAGAGTGCAGTGGCATAGAGTGGAGTGATGCAGAGTGCAGTGGCATAGAGTGCAATGATGCAGAGTAGAGCGGCATAGAGTGCATTGGAATAGAGTTCAGTAGTGCAGAGTAGAGTGGCGTAGAGTTCAGTGGCAGACAGTGCAGTGTTGCAGAGTTGAGTGTTGTAGAGTGCAGTGGTATAGAGTGGCGTAGAGTGCACTGGCATAGAGCACAGTGACGTAGAGTAGAGTGGTATTGAATGCAGTCATGTAGAGTGCTGCAGTGTTGCAGAGTAGCGTGCAATGGCATATAGTGGAGTGGCGTAGAGTGCAGTGGTTTAGATTAGGGTGGCGTAGAGTGTAGTGGCACAGAGTGGAGTAGCGCAGAGTGGAGTAGACTGACATAGAGTGCAGTGGTGTAGAGTAAAGTGGCATAGATTAGACTGTTTCAGAGTAGAGTGAAGTGGAGTGGAGTGGTGCAGGGTAGGGTGCAGCGGCGTATAGTATGGTAGCATAGAGTCAAATGGGATAGTGTAAAGTAGTGTACAGTGCAGTGGCATAGAGTGCAGTGGTGCAGAGTAGATTATAGTGGATTGGTGAAGAGTTGAGTGTTACAGAGTAAAGTGCACTGGCGTACAGGGCTGCTTTAAAAAAAAAAAAAAAGCGTACCTTGCAGCCGCCGGGTCCCGCTTCTTCTCTCCTGCTTGCCTGTGTCCAACTCCAGGTTGGACCTGGAAGCATAAAGCAGGCAGCCAGGCTCCCACCCCTAAGTTGTGATTGGTCTGAGCGCCGTGACATGGTGCTCAGCCAGGGGCTGGAGGGGTGGGCATGTTCTCCATGCAGGCTCTAATGCAGCCTGCATGGAGAACAGGGAAGTGCGCATGACTGATTTGGGCTCCCAGAGAGGGCCGACCAAACAGTCACTGCACACAGGAGTGGTCTACCATTCCTCCCCTGCAGCTCCACCCCGCCCCCTCATGCACTGCTGCAACAGGAGGAAAAAATAAAATGATAATAACATTCTGTTATCATTTTATTTTTTCCTTTCTTTGCTGCTCCTGGCAGTGGGGCAACGCCACTGGACCTACGGCAAACCCACAACTCAGATCCAGGGCTGCCAGTCTGTGCCACATCTCAGATGTGAGATCCAGGCAGCCATCCGATGCTTTTCCCCAGGCTAAAGCTCACATGTTCTCAAGTTCACACAAGAGAGCAATCTCTCCTGTTACTCATAGCTTCCTTACCATGGTAAGCATAAAAGAGCACAGCTAGGTTTACACAGCGCCCCCAGGCTGTAGCTTTTAAACAGCAGAGCTAGAGCTCATGTTTCACAACCCTTGTAGGCTCGGAAAGTAAGTTTCACCTATGCAAAATTAATTGATTTTGTCAATTTTTTTTTTTTTTTAAACTTGAGATTTTGCAAGCACTGCAGGCGAAACCTAAAAAGCACAGTTGGTGACAACAGATAAGATATCTACCGTGGAGCATTTCAATGACAGGGTTATTGTCAAATAAGGGCGGCAATTTAAATAGCAAATAACACTTGCGTCCGGTCAGCCATTTTGTAACAGAAGCTCTGAATGAACCATGTTTTAATGCGTTTAAATGTAACTGTTAAACCAAAATCTTCCTTTAAACAAGAAAGGTTACTAATATTTCAGGTTATTTGCATGTATTTAAAATTAATTCTTGTGGGTACAAAGCCTTAAGTGTCTAGCATACCACCGAATGTCTGTCCACATCTATGCATCCCAGCTGCTCTTTGTAAGCTATACGATGATACCGGCTTTTCGTGACGCGGGCCGGGGGAGGCGAAGCCGGACCAAATAAGGGCCCACGGGGAACCCAAAATGGTGGCAGGACCCCCGGAAGTGCAAAGGGCGAAAGCCCGCAAAAAAAGATGCGTAATGATTGGGCGAGTCTTTTTTGAAAGTACGAACTGCCCAATAAACAGGAAGAAGGGCGGGGTGACCAAGAGGGTCAAAAGGCGGCAGGGGCCGACCTCTACCACAGTTGGACCTCGCCTCATGGATGAGGGCGAGGCGGAGGCAGCACAAAAAGGGGACCCAGAGAAAAGAGTAACCTAGGTAGAAGAGCTGCTCAGACAGTGTCCTTGGGATGCCTCACGGCAGGGACACGGGGGCAGGTGACAGCACACAACGACAGCCTCAATAGAAGAGCTGCTCAGACAGTGTCCTTGGGATGCCACACGGCAGGGGCACTGGGAGCAGGCGAGTGGCCAGCAAGGGTCCAGGGAAGGAGAACGGCACATGCAGCCCGGGCTGGGTCTGACGGCCGCCCATGACGTCGGTAGCAAGGGAAGCCTAGAACCCGCAGAACCTGAGACACCTGCAAAAGGGCCATCGCGCAGGGGCAGTGCTGTCAGACGGAGATAGAAGGAAAACCAGTGGACAATAATCAGAGTAATATGTTATAAACAAACATGGGTCCCGAATGACCAACCATTAAGTTGCACGATGTATGATCCATGTTTTTTGTAATAAACTGCGGCCTTTATACACCACAAACTGTTGTACCCTGAATGCTTGGCAGGAAGGGGATGATGCAGGGTTTGGCCGAGACGGATCGGGGGAACTCGCACGCCTGGAAGGGGTTCTACCTATACCACGCTTAGAAAAGTCAGCAGAATACTGTTTCGATAGCTGATGCAGAGCTAGCGAGGCCTGTGCTCACACACAAAGCCCTCCTTCGAGCCAAGAGCTTTCAGGTGGCTCTTGAAGTCTCTCCTTGTCTCGCCCCCCAGTTGCTTTGCAGGCAGAGGCAGATCACGTTCTCACTCGATTAGGCTCCCAGCAACGCGCCCATCGGCCAGGAAGAGTTTCAGCAAGGACCCGGGTAGCCCCAGGCCCCACCCCACAACACATCCAGCCAGACTGTGAACACTTACAGCAGTGTTTGACAAAACTCGGCTCTGAGTTAGCAGAGTGGTAGGCGCATGCGGCTGACGGACTCTTCGTGATTCCAGTGCCCTGAAGGCTGAAGAGCTGAGATCTGAGCTACAAACTCTGAGCCCAGGCTGAGTTGCAGCTGCAGAGTGAAAAATTTGACTCCGATAGTTCACTTTGATGTTTCCTGTTGCAGCGAAATACCCCTCCAAATAAATTATGTTTTTTAAATGATTGAAGTGAGACGCCATGAAAAGGTGCTATGAAAGATGTCAGGGGGAATATTTTAAAGGGAGCTCATACAAACGGCGTCATCTCCATCGGGAACTGTTTGGAACGAGATCAACTAATGGTTAGAACTGACTTTTTATGACTCAAAGCCGTAAAATCTGTAATTGTGGCATCTAGTAGTGAAAAACAACCGATAGAAGGAAGAAAGAGCTTTCCTTAAATGCACTCCAATTTCCACAACAGGAAGTGTGTGTGTGTGTGTGGGGGGGTGTCCTTTGGGACACAGTGCAAGCTGCAGATGCCATACTCACACATATCCACACTACATTTTTACTGCCACCCCTCAGAGGCATAACAAAACTTGTGTGGGCCCCCCTGCAAAGAACATGGAGGGGGTCCCCCACCCCCATACAAAGTCAGGAGCTCTCAGGCCAGGGGCCCGCGCACAGTGTAGGAGGGGGTCCCCTGGAGCTCGCCCTTCCTGCACCACGGGAGCTGTGGGGGCTAATGTTATGCTACTGCAACCCCTTCTATAGCATGCTTCCCCTGCCACACCACGAACAATCGATAAAGAGCATCCACCCTGGAACCAACATCCCAGCTCCTTAAACATAAGGCATAGAAGATCTACGACCCAATGTTCTTGCCGATGGTCTCTGTACCTCTAAATTAAGAGAGCTTCAATTAAATTCTGGTGTGTGCAGCATTTTTGATGGGGTTTTTAGGTCTCGCCTAGCGTTGCAGCGCGCATGCGCTGCTCGCTCTGTGAGACATATTGCGGATGAGGAGATTTCAGAAGGGGACTTGAAGCCCCGCCCCTCATTTTCATTGGCTTGCGTCATTGTTTATGTAAAACGGTGGCCTCCCATTGGAACTGAGCCTTTTTGGTTTCCGCCCTTTCTCCTTTTCGTCCGGCCCATCCGGACTGGATCGTCTGCTTTTCGGCTGTCGTGAAGCAATTTCTTATCTTTAGGAGGCGTGTACTGACGGATCATGTTTCCGACAGCTTGTTTTTTAATCGCACAATGGCGACAGCTTGTTTTGTATTTATAGTGCGCTATGCGCGCTTTCACTTTTACAATGCGGCCACACGCAGCGCCCGATCATTTGCAGTGCGGCGTGCCGCAGGATTTCTTTTTAATTATTGTTGACAGCGGGCCATGCCCGCTTTCACTTTTATAATAGCGTGCACACCACGCCGCGCTTTTGTTTTCTTATGTGCAGCTTGTTTTTGGTGAGCTCTTGCTACGCTGCACTCTATATTATTTGGAATCTGTCCAGCTTCTGGAGGCATGAAAAGGACAACGATTTCCCACAGAAAATAAAAACACCTTTAATGGGCTTGTAATCCTAACACCTCTAAACACTCTCACTTCTGCTCGGTGCAAGACACCGCTGTTCCCGTACCGCATTCTTTAAAGATTCGCATCATACCCCCATGTTCTCACCCGCTGAGCCCCTCTTACCTCTTGGCAGACGCGGTACTGGTCAATGGCCCAAACAGTAGGCACGTGGGTGGCCAGCAGCTGGTACTGAGTGAGGGTGGCATTGCAGGCTCTGGCACAGATGAGACGGGTCTTCCCCACTGCATTATCGCCGACCACCACACATTTAATGGTTTGAAGCTACGAGGCGTGTTCAGCAGCTCGTCAGGGACTGGAGGCGGCAACGGTGCTCGGGCGACCGGCACTCTTCCTCACTTCCGCCACCGGGGACTGGAGCGCCACGTCGTCGCAGCGGGCTGGAAAAAAATAAACTCCGCCGACACTGCTGCTGAACAGTACCTTGTAGTCCCCGCAGTGCCGCCTCCCATGCACACGGGCGAACACTTGCAGCTGCTGCAGGGATGACGTTGGTACGGGGCCTTGTAATTTCCGTGATGCCGCACTTCAACCCAGCAGGTCCTCGGCGACAGACGAAATCCCTCGTGGAGCTCAGGGGAGTTCTTGTGCTGCCCCACACAACGACCCAACTTGAAAGTGGAATCGGCTTGCGGAGGCACCACTGCTGTAGGCGACGATCCGGTAAGGGAAACCACTTCTTACTTCCAAAAATTGTAAGGGCTCCTCCGGTGAGCACGGAATGTGCTATCTCCTCCAGCAGTTTCTCAAAAAACCTTTGGCACCGCTCCCCAGCTCCACGATGTAGTAGTGAGCTGTAGTGGGGGGAGCGGCGCCTTATATCCTCCCCCCATGATTTTCCTGCCGATCCTGGGGTTGCACAATGATTGGGGGGTTCAATCATCACCTGGCCCCCCCATTGGCCTCTTTACTGCTATTTTTGGTGACACTTTTGCTTTTTGAGATAGGGCGAGTAGGTCACCATACTACATATCGTACCAGCGCAGTGAGATGTTGTATTGTCGACTGAAAATCGTGCTACACACTTAGCACTAATCAGGGCTTTAAGTGGGATGATAAAACTGGGGGGTCTCTCAAAGGGGCGTGGCTAATGTAATTAAGGGCATGGCTTAAAAACACGTAAGCTAAAAATGTGTGCTTAGGATAGTGTGCCACGCGACTTGTCTCGCATTTACGCGAGTTTAACCTATTGGCGTTCTAAATGCCTTTTATTTATGTTTTAAAAATGAAAACAAAAATAAAAGGCATTGTTATTTGCAATGTCAATAGCTCAAACTCGCGTAAATGCGATACCTATTGCATTGCAAATAGAAGACATCTTCCACAAATGGGGGAAACCAGAGATCATTTTTTTATTTTGTAAACACAAGCAATTGCAAATGCCTTATAGAAATGATAAGATTAGCCCCGGATAAAGTGCGGGGAGCCCCTGGCAGGGCGGCATTGGCACTGCCGAGCTGGGCGCAGCACTCAAGGCGCTCTCCAGTGAGTCACTACAGGGCTCTGCTCCCCAAACACACTCTTTTTTTTTTTTAACTTTAATAAGCGCGGCGTTGTCTTCACAGACACTGCGCTATGCAATGCAATAGGTGTTGCTTTTGGTATTGTAAATAACAATGCCTTTTAATTTTTTTAAAGGCATTGCCATTTACAATGTCAATACCTCAAAATAATGTCATTGCGAAACCTATTGCATTGTAAATGCTTGTTTATTATTGTTTTGGAAAGTTAGGCAAAGCGGGGGAGAAAGCACAAACAATGGACAGCAGGAGGCGGGTAACAAACAAGGGACAGCTCAGGGTTGGGGTGGGGAGGTCATTTGGAGGAATGGAGCAAAGAAGAGGGGGTGCTGGGTGGATTTAAAACAACGAGGGAGGGGTAAGTTAAAAACGGCACCGGAGAGTGGGTTAAAAACAGCCTGCTGAGAGTGACTGCAGGTAAATGCACTCCAGTGCAAGTCTAAAATTAAATGAGTGTGCAAGATGATAAGAATCTGTGGGAGGAGCGGCACAGGAGGTCAAGCTGCTGTCCTGGATAAGAGGACTGGGGGAGGAGGGGACAAACAGCGGTGCTGTTAGCCATGGGATCGGGTGAACTACACAAATAACATGCAGTCGCCAAACACGCTTGAGCACAAAAAACTCTAGTGCCATTAAAGGTTGAGGAAAAGTTCAAAGGGAGTACTTGGTCCAAACTCCACTGATAACAAAAGAAAGATGAACACAAAGGGAAATAGCATGCTGCAACCAACAGAAAACAAGGAAAACAGAGTAACAAGCATACTAACTAATTGAAAGTAAGTGCGGGCAGTAAGTGCGGGCAGTAAGCCCCTTTTAAGATTTTTTTTAAAAATACAAAAGACTTCGCAAGTTCAGTGCAAGCGCTGTGCAGGTGAAACCTAACAAAGACTTTGCAAGCTCAACGCAAGCGCTTTGCAAGCAACACCTAAAAAGCAGAGCTGTCCCTCTAGAGAGACAGGCTTTGGCTTCAGATGGCAAAGCTATTTGTCAGTTTGTACAAATATTACTGGTGGTGCATGTTTCTGACAGCAGCAGTGTAATTCAGCTGACATTGAACATGCAACTTTGGCAACGCAAAGCTCTCTCTCCTGCACACAATTTGCAAGTCCAGGGGGTATATGTACAAGGAAATGGTGCGGCACTGCAGCAAATTTTGCAGTGGCGCGTCATTTAAAAAATGCAGGCATACGCCGTATTTACAAGAATATGGCACACCCCTATGTTTTCCTTGCACTAAAAATAGCTGTCTAGCGCCAACACAGACACCCCTTGCGCCATAGTGCAAGGTTGCCTGCTTTGCAGGGATGGTTGTTTATGTGCAGGAAGGTGTCCCTTCCTGTACATAAACAGTCAATAATGGTGATTTGCTACTTCTATGTTTGCTGCATTCTGCAGCACACATAGAAGTAGCAAATCACCATTAATCAATCATTAATGGCGTTTTGCTCTGTCTCTCTTCCTCTCAAGTCAGCTAGGCAGGCGCGCAACGCTGCTGTAGCTTAGCTGCTGTTTGTTCGGCTGGGCAATGTCTGGAGTATTATCTCCTCCACACCCGAGTTTTTCAGAGGTCTTTAAAAGACCATTTACATCCTTTTGGAACTGGTTAACAAGGCTTTATTTGTTTTGTTTACTGGTTTCAGTACCATCTGGGCTCCCACTCTCACTCTGCCTATTCGCTATTCCTTCCATTTGTATTTTATTTTTACTGCCACAGTGGGAGAATGCATTTAGTGAAAAGGCATCTCACGAGTAGGGATGCCACCTTTCCAAAAGAAAAATACCGGCCATTTGTTGTTGTCTAAAGAGTCTGCAAAGGCCTTGCCTTGAAACTAAATAGGGCTGTAAATAAAATGATATGTATTCATTTGTAACATGACTTTTCTGTCTTTGTTTCCTTTTGTTTAATTAAACTTAAACTGTAATTATTACTCATGGATCATTAATGCAGCCCTAGAACACATTAAAAAATCTTTCTATTTGTATTTGCTGTTTGAAGTATGCATAGATAAGTGCTAAAGATACCAGTTTTACGTGATTTCGCTTATTTTTGTACTGGCTGGGACATAAAAATACCGGTGGTGTAGAAATCCAATCAGCTGGCAACCCTAATCTGGAGACTGAAAGTTTGTTGCAGGATCAGCACATTATTCATTTCCTCAACCCTACATCCCTGATTGTTGCCATAATAGCAATAGTTTACCATATCTGAATCCCTACGCCAGCCGTTAATACAATGCTGAGTTACTCCAGGTGTCTGGGTATACATCCTGCCTTCAGACAACTCACTCCTTATTCTCATCATTCACCCTTCACTTTCACTCTTACTCTGCACTCACAGCAATCACACAGCTCTCACATTGCTCACCATGCACAGACGCCATTTCCCCATCTACACTGCACTCACATGAGCACACTGCTCACCCTGCAGCCACATGACACTCCACTCACTCATCACTTTCACCGCTCACCCTACACTCACAGCAATCACACTGCACTCTCACTGTTACCCTACACTCACACCGTTCATCCTCCTCTTACCCTGCGCTGACAGGAGCACATTGCTCACCTTGCACTCACAGTGACCACACTGCACTCATGCCCCTCACCATGAAGTTGCACCCTTATCCCTCCATTTACCCTGTGGTCACATGAGCCCACCAATCACCCTGCACTCACACCACTCACCATGCACTGACGCTTTTCACCCTGCACTTACAGAAGCACACTACTCACCCTGCACTCAGGTGACACTTCCCTCACCTGTCACTCTCACTTTGTAATCTCACTCACACAAGCACATCACTCACCATGCATTCATTCCTCCCACAATGCGTTTTCACCTGCACCCAAACTTGTTTGTCACATCACTCACCCTGCACACTCACATAGGCACTCCTGTCACTCATACAGCTCACCCTTCACTCACATCTTCACACATATCTTCACTCACTTCTTCACTCCCATTGGCACAGCACTCACACTGCACTTACACCAGGCAAATAAGCACAGCACTCACACTGGAGTAACACCCCTCACCCTGCACTTCCTCCTCTCACCCTGCACTCACACGGACAAACCTCTTAGCCTGCATTCATACAGGCACTCTGTTCATCCTGCCTGCACACAGGGACAATAGTCTGCCGGAACTCATAGGGACACACCACTCACTCTGAGCTCACCAGTCACTCTCACCACTCATCCTGCATCATACACAGGCACACCACTCTCCCAGCTTTAGCTGCTCACATCTCCCTGCACTCAGACCTCTCACTCTGCACTCACTGCTCTCACCCTACAATGACATGGGCCCTCCTCTCACATTGCATTCATGCAGCTCACCTGACACATCGGCACATTTTTCACCCTACATCTGCACCACTCACGCTGCACTCACGCTGCATTCACTCACACTATTCACAATCACCCAGCATTTACATGAGCACAACTCTTACTCTCCACATATAAAAATTACAAAACTCTCATGAATATACACATATTTCCACAAAAGCACCCACAGAGTACCTTCTCTTTCCGTGGTACACGTGCCTACTTAATTACATCTTCAGCCGCTAACCCAGTCATACCTAGCGGCAGGGACATAGAAAATGCGCCACCACATCTGGCTGAAGGCCCTGACATGATGTACGTAATTGTTAGCATATTGGGTGGAACCATAGCAAAATTTTGGAACTGATATTTGAGGTAACGCGTGTCATAAGATTTCCTGTACTCATTTTATAGGGGGTGTCAATGGCAAAATGCTGACACTTGGAATTTTTAGAGGTACCATTGACTGTGGCTGAAGTATCCATGGAAAATTTCTGGCACTGTCATATTGAATCTATGCCTTGGCATAAGGGGCTCACCCATGAAAAAATGATGACCTTGGTATAGTGGAAGTAATTTCTGACTTAAGACATTTGGAAAAAATGAGATCTACTCCTGGGAAAGGCCAGCCTTCTCTGGTGCACCATGAAAGTACTGGAATATTTCATGAATGTCCTATAAGGAAGGGTCTGTGACGTTTTAGAAATTCGATCCCAAATTTCAGTTAATAGTTTCAGTGTTATGTTATGTTAAGAGATTTGTAAAGTGCATGGCTACCCCAGCAATGGGGCATCCCAGCGCTTAATCTGTAGAGGAGGGTCGGAGGGGAAGAGACCGCTAGTGTTTGGAGAATAGCCAGGTCTTCACGTCCCTTCTAAAAGTCCAGTGGTCCTGAGTGCACCGGATGGGAAGAGGCCCTCTGAGAGGCACTCAGGGATGCCAGTCTGTGCCGATCTCTGAGTGAAATCTAGGACTGTCCCCATATGCCATCCTCAAGAGTTGCACCCAAGACTGCCAGTATGTGGCCATAATCTGAGAGAGACTCCGGTCTATTAGTCTGTGCCATCAGAGTTGCGCAATCTGTAGTATCCTTTGAGAGACACTCGGCTGTCAGTCTGTGCCACCTTTCAAGAGTGACACACGGGATGCCCAAAAGTGCCATCCTAAATGAGTAAAATTCAGAGCTGCCATTCTGCTACGCTGCAAATGTTGCATGCAGAGCTGCAGTCTATGCCCTCCTCCAAAATCAACAGGTGAGGCTGGCAGTCCATTCAATCCCCTACCTGTGACGATCAGGGCTGGTAGTCAGTGCCATGAGAGAGACACTCTGGCCGGCTAACTTTGGTCATCCCCTAGAAGCGAGTATCAGAATTGCCAGCATCTGCTGCACGCCTATGAATGAGATTGAGTGGCGGCAGGTGGCCAATTCCAATGAGTCAGAAGGCAGATATGAGGCTGTGGCATTCTGTGAATGATATTTAGCCTTTACTGTTATTTTATTTATTTTTTTATTGAATTTTTTCAGGTACAAACAACATATAATGCATCCATATTATCATGTATATTTCAGTAGTCATACATGGCAGGAACTTCATTATGTTATCTCTAAACGGAGTGATGTCACATCAACAATCTTTACAGTCTAGCAATTCTCACCCTTCTTCTCCATTCCAGCCCTGTACTCTGTCTCTTCCTGTTCTCTTACACCCTCCCTCTCTCGGTCCTCATCACTCTCGTGTATTTACACCTTCGTTGCCCCATGCGGTCTCATCCGACTCCTCCCAGTGGTAAGTATTGAATTTTCTTCCCCTATGTCTTATGTTCTTCCTTCTCCAGCCAAGGGGCTTATGGAGGGTGGACCATTAAATATGCCCTCAACGGGTCCCATTTATCTTTCGGTCTAGAAGTAGGCGGGAGGAGGTCTGCATATATCAGGGATTGCTCTTGCCACAGCATGAGGTCTTGTAACCAGACCTTGAAATTGGGTGCCCTGCCTCTTCTCCACCTGTAGGCAACGGTTCACTGACAGAATATCGATGTAAAAAATATAGAAGTAAAAAATATAGATGAAAAAATATAGAATGCAAAAATATCGACTCCCTATACTTAAACAAATATCGAAAATAAATATTGATGTTAAAAATATAGTTGTACAAAATATTGATTTTTACATATATATATAAAATAAATTAATAAATATTAAATAATAAAATTAATTTAAAAAAATATAGTGGATTTAATATACATTTTAACAAACATAACAAATAAACTTAATTAAAAAGAATTAAACACACATACATAATAAATATATACATATATATATATAAATATATATATATACTTTAAAACAAATAATAAACTATTAATTTTAATTTATTTTATAATTGTAAAATGATATAAAAATATATACACATATATATATATAAATATATATATATTATGTATATATATATATATATACA